>PVIJ01013011.1:24863-47064 GCA_004024925.1 Scalopus aquaticus | reverse complement strand
TTTACCCAAAGGACACAAAAACACTAATCCGAAAGGATACATGCACCCGTATGTTCATTGCGGCACTGTTCACAATAGCAAAGGTATGGAAGCAACCCAGATGTCCAAAAATAGATGATTGGATCCAGAAGATGTGGTACATATACACAATGGAATACTATTCAGCATTCAAAGAAGATAAACACATGCAATTTGCAGCAACATGGATGGAATTAGAGGGAATCATACTCAGTGAAATAAGCCAGAAAGAAAGAGAAAAATATCAAATGGTTTCACTTATAACAGGACTATAGGGAAACTAAATAGGAGAGAGACAATCAGCAGGGGGCAAGGGGGGAAGGCGGGGGGAGGGAAGGAAAAGGGCACAAAATGGAATAGAAAAGAACACAAGGGACCATGGAGATGGATCACGGGTGAACTGGTGGTGGGCTACCCAAGGGGAATACAAAATGTAAAAGACATAAACAACAATAAAAATATATATTAAAACAAAAAACAAAAAAAAATTTGTTTGTTTGTTCTGATAGCGGCCATCCTAACAAGTATGAGATGATCTCTCTGTGGTTGTGATTTTCATTTTCCTGGGATGATTAGTAAAATCCATCAACCTTTCATATACCTGTTGACAGTCCAAGTGTGTGCTTTGGAGAAATTTCTATTCAAGTCCTTTGCTCATTCTTTAATAGGGCAATTTAATTTTTTATTACTGTTGTGGCTGTTATTGAATTGAAGGGGTTCCTTGTAGATTTTAGATATTAATCCCTTATCAAGTATATTGTCTTCAATTATTTTTCCCAATCATTAACTTGCCTTTTCACTGTTTTTCCTTCTCTGTGCAGAAACTTTCAACTTGATATAGTCCCAACTGTATACTTTTGCTTTAAATGACTGCTTTTGGTGTCACAGCTAAGAAATCATCACCAAGACCAATGATATGAAACATTTCCCCTATGTTTTCTTTTAGAAATTCTAGTTTCAGATCCTAAATTCAAGTATTTAATTCATTTTGAGCTTTCTCTTGTGTATTAGACTTCAAATTCTTTCATTTCCATGTAGCTATCCAATTTTCTCAGCATCATGTATTGAAGAGACTGTTCTTTTCCATTGCATATTCTTGGTTCCCTTGTCAAAGACCAGTTGGTTTTACATGCAAGGGCTTATTTCTGGGCTCTCTATTAGTTAGAGAGAGTTTAGTTTATGTGTCAGCTTTAGTACCAGTAACATACTGTTTTTAATTATTATAGCTCTGTAATATTATTTGAAATCAGAAAGTGTGATTTCTACAGCTTTTTTCTTCTTTCTCAAGACTGTTTTGGCTATTCAGGGTCATTTATGGTTACTTATGAACTTTAGCATTGTTTTCTCTATTTCTGTAAAAAATGCCATTGGGATTTTAATAGAGGTTGTGTTAAAATTATAAATGACTTATTCAATATACTTACTTGTTACAGATCTTTCAGGATTTCTTCACAGTTCCATCTCTGTATGTCTTATATTTTCAATAATTTATTTATGTCTTCTACATTATCCAATATATATTGGGGTATAATTGTTCTTAATAGTCTTTTATGATCCTTTTATTTCTGCAGTATCAGTTGCAATGTCCCCTCTTCCATTCCTGATTTTATCTACCTAAATCTTCTCTTTTTTCTTAATCTAACTAAAGCTTTGTCAATTTTTGTTTTTCTTTTAAAATAACCAACTCTTTGGTTTTCTTCCTATTGATTTTCTAGTCTTACGTTTTTTCCCCTTCTAATATTTATTGTTGCTTTCCTTCTGCTAACTTCAAGCTTGAGTCATTCTTTTACCAGCCGCTCGAAGTATAAATCTAGGTGTTTTCAAATCTTTTTCTTTTTTAATATAGTTATTTATTGCTATAATCTTTCCTCTTAGTAGTGCTTTTGCTGCATCTCATGCGTTTTGGTATATTGTGTTATTTGTTTTCATTCATCTCCAGATCTTTTCTCTTCCCCTTTTATATATTTTTTGAACCCTTGTTCGTTCAAGAATGTATTAATTAATTTCCATGTGGTTGTGATTGTTCCAGTTTTCCTTTTGATATTAATTCTAGTTTCTACTGTGCCCAGAAAAGATTCTTGGTCTGAAGAAAATGTATTCTGTGGAAGGATTTAGACATAGAAGGTCTGGTTGCTCCTCAATTCTATAAGCATTGCTTCATAACTTCAAAATAGCAAAATCACTGGAAGCATTTTTCCTATAAGCAATATTCCCCAAAGTATGGTTTACAGAGTACGTTATATAATTCAGAAGCCAAATTATCTTTTAATATTTATGCAACCATTTTAAAATGAATTAGAAAATTGAAGCTTTCTATTTATGGCAGATATTTCTATTTTTTTTTCTAAATAAATATTTCGATTTTTAAAAGTAATGCCATTAAAAGTACTAAGCTTGCAGAACTGAAAGCTTACACCCATTGAATTATTGCCCACATCCATACTTGTTAGGTATTTAATGATATTAACTGGCACAGATATCATGAAGGTGGAAATAGTGCCCTAGAGTGTATTGATATTGAATTTACAGCTGTATCCAATAAAGGAATCACTGATGCCACAAAGAAAAGAAAATGACCAAAGCACTGAACCAAAGTTTTAACTAAGTCTCTAATTCCCACTAATTCAACCAAATTTTAATACAGGGTATGCCCAAGCTACTTAACACTTTGTGTGCCAGTGCCCTTTAAATTTACCAGCCCTTGGGGCCGGCCATTTTCTGTGCCACCGCATGAATGGTATAAGCATTCAATAAAACACACACAACTCCTGAACTACCGGATATTAAAAAAAACTGTAATAGCTCTCTCATAAAACACCTTACACTTTGACCAAAACAATGTGTAAAGCTTCTAGATTGAATATGATCAAATAAATAGCTCCTAATAGTTCCAAATAAATCCACCGTGGCGTGAAAAACCGGAGACTAGATGAACACGTATTAATACGTGAGAGGCCACCTGACACTGGTGACAAAATCACGTATTAATACGTGAGCGGACCACAAAGTGTTAAGTGAGCTCATTAACTAAGAGAACACTGGTTGTGTGGCAGGAGATAGATTAGCGCTCAATCTTTTATTTATTTCGTGAATAGTTCGGTATATGTTCCTTCTATTAACCCATGATTGCAAACAACAAGAATATGAGAGTAGGTAGTTCTATGGATCCAAGCAGTAATAAACCACCATTCCTAAGACCTGCCATTCTGCTACCTATTATTGTTGTCAAAACAATAACAATATTTCAGCCTGCCATGGTCTGAGTTTCCCAAAATTGTAGAGTAAAAAGTATCTAGAAAAGTTGGCTGAAAAGTCATTATTGGATAGATAACACCATTGTTATTGGCCCTTTATTGGCATAAGTGACATGGAAATACCTTTTAAGCTATCCCAGATAGGGGGCCTCTCTTTACTATAGTCAGCCATTGTGACTATAATGACATAATTTCTTCCACAGGGGGCAACTCTAACCCAGTGTGGAAATGAGAGAACAAACAAACTAGAAGAAATAGTGCCAGGTGAGGGCCATTAGGGGTCCACTCTCAAAAAAGTGGAAGCTAAAGGAAAATCCAGATACATCCCCAGGGGAGTCCTCTGGCAGGAAAAGTTCTTGTATGAAACTAAAGGTTTATCCACTAACTCAATTATACTTCAAATGTTCAGTAATTATTTCCTGAGCCATTCAATAAAGAAATTCAGAAGGAAATTGGCTATCAGTGCATTAGGACTGAATTTTAATTCTACTTTGGAAAATGCCAGGTCATATTATAAGCATTGAGGATGGCAAATGTGTCTCTGAGTTTGACTTTTGCAAAATCCAAAAGGGAAAAGATGGACCACAACATGAGAAAGCTCCTGCTTATCTCTGGATATGCAAATACAAAGAGTGGAAATGAAAAATCAAACCTACCAGGAATATGTCAATGAGGCATTTGTGAAATTAGACTTCTCATTCATAAAGTCTCTTGCACCACTGAAGTTTTGCTTTAAAATGAAAAAGGATAGGAAACATCTGCAGAAGAGCAGCAGAGGAAGTCAGGAAAGAAAGTAGACAAGAGAAGATGTGTATCACGCAAGTTACTGTGGTGGGTACCTGGAATTAATCCCACGAGAACATTATGGAAATTGTGTTAAGTCACAAGCCTGAGACTATTCCTAGCAAAGGGCAAGGGGAATGGGGTATTTTTTCACCACTTCTCAACAATCATGGGCTAAGAGTTGCTCCTGGGAAAGTTAATTTTCCGCCAATTCAGGCCTGCCCTTCACTTGGGCAGAATTCTTCCCTGACTTGAAAAGAGAGAGAAAGAAATGCAGAAACTGACAGGGAGAAATGGCAGAAACACATTGACGAGATAAGCCCTAAGATGGGGGAGGAAAAACAGCTACCATGCCTCTTACCCCAGATTCTGTTTCTACCCATCATAAAATTGACCTCTTTGTGCACAGATAAGGTGTTAGCTGGCAAAACAACACAGAACAGGACTCTCATTTTACAAGGCAGACATTAGAGGACTCTGGCATAGACAATGACAATTGATATGTATGTCCTTAATCTGGATATTCACTGTTTAGAATGTTCTATAAGCCTCAGAACATCAGGAAGCCAGTTAAAGCCACAATGCCTCCATGGCAGTGGTAATGGGCGAGCAGGCAAACCATGTGAGAACAGCACAGAGAAACTTGTACCCAACATAAGGGTCTCAGGCAAGCATTGGTGTGCATTATCTTTATTTTAGGGCTTGATGTGTCAAAATATGCTATGTTGGCAAAATAGAATTTTTTTTTTTAATTAGCATCTGTCTACCTTTCTAAAGTGCTTGGCAGAGAAGGCTATTTAATACAAGCAACCAACCAAATATGAATGTCGATGTTTCTCTTTATTAAAGCAAGTCATTTAATCTTTCTATCTCTCTGTTTTTCTACCTATAAAATGAGAATAACAACCCTTAAGAGGATACTGTAATTATGTGTGAGTGAGTATGTGTGTATAGTGTTTAACAGAATGCTTAGTAGTCCTAAGTGTGCACAAAGTATTTTGTGGGGTCGTTTCATGCAGCGTTAACTTGGTGGAGTCAGAGTAAGGCTTTCCAGAATTGCCTTCTTTGTAGGATTCTAAGTTAGCACTGGCCACAAAAGCAGTAAATGCACACCAGACTTGGAAGGCAAAAGTGAAGCCCCAGTCACTGCACTCTGAAGGTTGGTGTAGAACTGCGCCGCTCACACACTGTCACTAACCTTTGCCCCAGATCTGCAGCTCCTCCAGCTCCCAGCAGCTCTCTCCTCTATCTTCTCCAGGTCCTGGGTCAGAATCATGGTGAAAGGGTTAGCCTCTTGTCCGGGTCACTCACACTGAAGAGACGGAGGTGGTGACACTGGTGATCACTTCACCGTGTCTACAATGTCAAATCCTTACGCTGTGAACCTGAAACTAATATAACAGTGTATGTCAATTATGCTGCTTTGGTGTGGTGTGGCAGCAACACCTGACAGGGGAGATCTTACACCGCTAAAACACAAGCATTGTTGGAAACCAATGTTATCTCAAATAAATAATTAAACACATACATAAACACATACATTTCCCTATGTAACACACAAGGATCTTCACAGTCCCAAAGTCCACTACCCAGACAAACTGGAACTGCCTTCACTTACTCAATTCCTTCTCCTCACTTCTCCTCTCCTCTCCTCACCCTCCCTGTCTTTCCCTTCCTGGCCCCTCTCCCCCTCCCCCCAGCTCTCTTTCTGCCCTTCTTTTCTCCTTCCCAATCATCATAAGCTCCTTATCTGTAACACCTGCTCTCCCACCTCTCTTTGTCAATCTCTTGCTTCTTCTAGGACATCTAACCTGCCTCCAAGAATTTGGTTTAGAAGTAACTCCCTAAGTGTTCTTTTTTTCTCACCTCCTGCCTTTTCAATCCCCTTACCACCTCCTCATCTTTGTCTAATTGCCCAGGTCAACAGTGAGATCATTACTGACATGTAAAGGCCCTAATCTGTAGTATCTTGGTGTGATGAACATGAATGTAACTGAAAATTTTTTATTAGCTCTCGTTTTGAAGATATTTCATATAATTCATTTTATATGTTTCACTGTGCAAATTTATCCAGGAGGACTGCAACAACATCCTAAATCAGTCTAGAATGATGGAATATTACATCACATTGCATAATACCATCATGCATATATCATCCAGAGTTGACTGCATCATTTTCTGATGAAATGCAATACTACTGCCAGGCGGCTGCTGAAGTAAGCTGACATCAGCAGTGCACTATATAAAGCCCTGTTGGAAAGGTTGAGCATTGAAAATATTTCAGACTTTGTGCGAGACAGTTTAAGCTACTGTTACATAGAATTGTCATTATTTTATCCATGTAAGCACAATACACAACAGTAATGCCTCAAAAGTGCCTTAATAGCATGGATGATTTCTGCTTTATTTGTGGGGAAGTGACATTGGCCAACCAGAAGAAAAGTATCACTTCTCAAGTAAAGAAGGCTTATCATCTTTACTTCGGATGCAAGGTTGGTGACCAAGACAAGCCTTGGGCCCAGCATATATGCTGTGCTACATGGACAACACAGCTTTCACAGAGGTTAAATGGCAAAAGACCCTCAATGCCGTTTGCAGTCCCCATGGTGTGGAGAGATCCAAGCAACCACATAGAAGACTGTGACTTCTGCTTGGTTCCTCCTCTTTCCGGCGGAATAATGAAGCAAAAGAAGTTGAGAATAGTCTACCCAAACATTCCGCCTGCATTGAGACCAGTTCCACATGGTGAGGGACTTCCTATTCCAGAACCTCCAGCAGAATATTCTCTTGATTCATCTGATGAGGATAAGGCTGAGCAGACCTGTTCTCCTGTTGCATCAGCATGCAGTGATTCAGATTTTCACTGTGGTGCATCACTGACCCCACACAGACTAACACAGGAAGAACTAAATGACCTGCTTAGTGATTTGGACTTATCCAAGAACAAGGCAGAATTGCTGGGATCAAGACTCCAACAATGGAATCTCCCAGAAGAAGATGTCACAATTACTTTATAGTGAAAGCGCCACCGGCAGTTGGAGCCTTTCTTCGGAAAGGAAAGTCCTCTGGTATTCTGTTCCGATACTGAGGGCCTCATGAAAGCGTTAGAAATCACTCATGACCCACAAGAATGAAGACTATTTCTAGACTCTTCAAAACTGAGTCTTAAGGCTGTGATTTTGCACAATGGAAACCATCTTTGATCTATTCTATTCCAGAGCAGCTGTACAAGAGACAAGCGAAGAAATCTAAGAAGCAGTCTATGACTTGATTTTTTACAGGTATTAACCATAGGCCTATTACTACTGGCATGCATTTCATGATGTAAACATCAATTTATTGCAGATTACAAAAAACCTAGAGCCAAAATTAGAATTTGACTGTCATATTCATTTTGAGCACATATAAATTGATGGGAAACGTCTAATTTTATTACAGTAACATGACTTTTGTAAAAATTTGTTCACCAATGTTACCAGTGATCTCTCACAACATAGCTTCTTTTTTTTTAACATATAGATTATCTGCATCTTTCTTTTTTTTTAATATATAGTTTTATTGTTATTTATGTCTTTTACATTTTGTATTCCCCTTGGGTAGCCCACCACCAATTCACCCGTGATCCATCTCCACGGTCCCTTGTGTTCTTTTCTATTCCATTTTGTGCACTTTTCCTTCCCTTGCCTCCCCTCCCCCTCTGGCTGATTGTCTCTCTCCTATTTGGTTTCCTTATAGTCCTGTTATAAGTGAAACCATTCGATATTTTTCTCTTTCTTTCTGGCTTATTTCACTGAGTATGATTCCCTCTAATTCCATCCATGTTGCTGCAAATTGAATGTGTTTATCTTCTTTGAATGCTGAATAGTATTCCATTGTGTATATGTACCACATCTTCTTGATCCAATCATCTATTTTTGGACATCTGGGTTGCTTCCATACCTTTGCTATTGTGAATAGTGCCACAATGAACATACGGGTGCATGTATCCTTTCGGATTAGTGACAACATAGCTTCTACTGCTTCCTAAAACTTTCACTAAACTACATACACTAAGTTCCCCTCCAACAAGACTCTTAGCGTAGCCCTTCCCACACAGTATTGGGATTGGATATTTACTCATCTTTTTCTTCTAGCAACATTTAACACTCTGGCTGCCATTTCTGGATGCTCTAGTGTGCTGCTCAGATCTCCCTTCAAGAGTACTGGACTTAGTACTGCAGTTCCTGGGAGAGCTGCTGGCAGACAGCCCTCTGCTACCAGCCACCTTGGGGGCTATAAAGAGCGGAAAACTGAAGAGTCACTTTGCTCAAAGCCACACTCCTCACAGGTGACCAACACTGAAGCAGGTGCACAAAGACCAGTGCAGGTCAGCTCTGAAGGGCCATCCTTTAGACCTCCCTGTGTGGTGGTGAGGTCCCCATCCAGCTCATTCCTTATCCTTCCACAGGCGGTTCTTTTAAGAACACCCTCCTGCCTATGAATACCTATCTCAGAATCTGCAACCATGGAATCCAATCTGTGACATCCTTGCCCTCACTATCCTTAGCACAGGGCCTTGAATAGGGTGCTAATCAGTAAATATTGGTTGATTAAATATAAGACATAGATGGTAGAGACGACAACTACCCAGAAACACTGAAAAAAAGAGAGGAAAAAAGCTAAGTGACTACCAACTGCCTCAAATACTCCCAGTGCTCTTTGGAATTCTGAAACAGGTGGATCTAGATTTATACAGATTCACTTACCCTCTACCAATCTTCTGGGTACTGCTACAACCCTACTTTGGAATGATTCTATTACATAAGGACATGCACAGTTTAGCTTAAGAAACCAAATTCTGGTTAAGGTAACTTAAATTTCTGGAAAATTACTAAAGAAGTAACCAAAACTCTATGATAATTCATATAGAAATGACGAAAGGAGAGGACATGCTAAGAAGAAAGATGTTGGTAAAGGAATAGCCAAAGGCAAAGCAAAAATAATGATAATGATAAAGAATATCCTTTGTGTTCAGGAAGCAGTAAGAAGTTCAAGTTGTCTGAGACTCACAATAGAAAGTGATGGTGGATGGAATAAGACATGGCTGAGTTGGCTGAGTTGTAGATGGGGAATTAGTCATAAAAAAAAAGTAACATCAAACTATCTTAAACTTTCATTCAATTTAACAGAATTTACATACAAATCACATTAATTACCTTTTAATTTTGATTGTTTTCCAAAGAATATTTTTTCCACTGAAATCATTAAATTCATGTTTTCTGAATCAATCCCTCTAAATCTAATCTACTCCCAAAGATTAAGTTATTTTCTCAATACACAGGCTCAGAGACCTTGTTATTTAACTATCATTTAATGCAAGAAATTAAGTCTATTCATAATCAGAAGATACATAATGGAATACGTGGGCAAAGTTTTGTTGTGATATCTAAGCAATCAAAATTGATATGTGATAGTCTGATTCCAAATAGTGTGAATTCTATTGGAAAACAAATGTTTGCAAAATAATTCCACAGGCTTCTAAAAATATAATGTTCAGAGGCTTACACCGAAAAGTTCCAGCATCTTGCCTAAGTATATTTTTAATAAGATAAACAGCATTCATTTGATTTCCTTCATAGCAGTTACTACAATCTAAAATTATTTTGTGCTGTAGTTATTTATACATCTGTCTCCCTACCTAGAATATACCTAAAATAATTTCATGAGCAGAATTGTTTGCTGCCTTTCTACCCATACAATTTCTAACACCTACCACAGCACCTCTCTTACAACTGACACTCAATAATTAATTGGGGTTTAAGAATAAATGACTGATCAATAACTGAGAAATGTAAAAAAGTGATGCTGAAGGACTTTAATTATATTGCTGGTAACTTAGAGAGGCTGATAAAACTATGTTGTAGTCGTTGAAACCCTGTTTTTTAACTTTTGATCACTTCTTGTCAAGTGGAATGGTGAAAAATCATATCCATTTATTTCTCAGATGCTATCTGTGACTATATCAAAATAGCATCTCCAACTGCAGAATAGAGTTGAGAGAAGAGAAATGGATTATTCATTAACCCATTTTATGAGCGAAGGTCCTTTGATGACAAGTGACAAAAACCCAGTGACTGACTTAAGTAAAGGGAAGTAGGCTACTGAAAATGAAAATGAAACAATCCGAAGCCAAACAAACAAAGGTACCTATTGGTATTTTGATTGGAAGACACTGAATTTACAGACCAACCTAAGGGAAGTCAACATACTGACTATATTGAAATTCTTCTCTATAAAATTTTATCTCTTTATTGAGAGATCTTGAATGATATATTTAACAAATTTTTATTTATCTTTCTTCATAAAAGTATTGCACATTTTTTGTTAGATTCACCTGTACATTTTTCTACGTTTACACACATACAAACACACAAGCATGTATCAACATATAAGTAACATTGTTGAAAAAACACATATTCTGTGGTTAGTTGCTATATACATAAAAGCTAAACAATGTATATTGATTTGAACCCTTTATCAACCAGCTACAGATGTACTACAAAGCACCCCAAACTCAGTGACTGTGTTCTTGAGACTCTTTCATGAGAAGGGGAGATACATGCAATCTTCCTTGCCCATGATGTGAGACCTTTGGTAGCTTGTATAGAGTGTTAATCTGAGTAACTGGTCAATCCTAAACCCTGTTCTATGTGAAACATAGAACATTGTCTTTTCCAAAATGGCCATGATAATATTTTCCATTGCTCACACTCTCTACAGTGTGATCTTATCACTAAGACACCAGGGGATGACACTTAAGTCCCTTCCCCTTGAACATGGGCGAGCCCATGACTGCTTTGATGAGCAGAGTCCAGCAGCAGTGACACTGCATGACTTCTCAGGCTACATCATCAAAGATGATGCAACTTCTATCTTGTTCAACAGAACATTCACATTTAAAAGTTTGTGCCCCCTATAAGAAGTTCAACTACCTGGGGCCTCCCTAGTGGCACAATGGGTTGGGCACAGCGCTGTGGAGCTGTCAGCAGCTGTGGTGAGAGTTCAATGCCTGGCCCGGGAGATTCCCACATGGCGAAGCAGACCTCTCCTGTCTTGCCCGCTGCTCCCCTCAGCAGTGTATTTCGGTCGATCTGCCTGTTCTGCTCCCCACTCTGTCTCTGGTGAGCCCTCTCACTGCCCCACACCTCTGGCCTGCACCCCAGCTTGTATGCATAAATAAATGAATCTTTAAAAAAAAAAAAAAAGAAGTTCAACTACCATAAGGCCTATGGGTTGTGAGGAATCCAAGTCCCTTGAAGACTGCACAGAGATGCTACACCTGACATACCGAGCTGAGGTTCCAGTCAACACTCAAAGCCAACATCCGAACGTGAGAGTGGAGAAGGCCCCTATGCAAATGGATTAGCTAGTGCACACCATTTGAGTTTCCCCAAGAGAAAGCCTAGAGATCACAAAACAAAGAATTTTATCCATACTATGCCCTTATTCAACTGCCAATCAACCCAAAGAACTTGGGGTGAATAATAAAATGGTTTTTATTTTATTTTAAACCTCTTAGTTTGGGATAGATTACTATAGTACAGGGTTAAGTTTAAGCAAATCCTTCTGAAACTTCCAATAATTACAGTCTAGAGCCATACTTCCAAATATTCCTGCAAAGTGAATCATGTCAGCCAAGGTTTTGGAGTACGTTGGTTTCTAAATTCCAGCCTGTACTCATTTGAGGTTGAGAGGATTTCTTTACTCTGGGAATGATGCATAATTCAGAATTAGGGCTTGGTCAATGGGTCCAAGTCATTTTTGGATCTCTACTTTTCCAATCGAGGCCACAACACTTTTCCAACTGTGGAGTGCAGGATACAGGGAACCTACAGGAAAGACAGCCATTGCCACTGCCTCTTTGAGAACTGACAAAGCCAAACATCAGACCCAGATAAGTTCAGTTACTTTAGCTTCATTTTATTTTCCGAAATTATGCTTTGCTCAGCTGCTTTTACAATTTTCTTCTTTACTGGAACAACTTGAGAAAGAAACACACACAGTGGGGGGGTAGGAGAAGGGAAGTTGTTGAAAACACCCATTGTGTTCAATAATTAATTGCACCCCAAAATACAATTTAGCTGACACAAGCACAACTGAACTCAAGCCTTCCATGACCTTCCAGGTTCTTATGTTGACTGCTCCTTTTGGGGCCCTAAAGCAGCATCTCTCTAAATTTCTCCTCTGACTGCAACAAGGAGAAAAATATCCACAAGCCTCCCTGTTACATTTCTGTTTTTCAAAGGAATTGCTTAGCGTATTACCCAGTCAATTCAGAACATTTTCTTTACAGTGTTATTTCTTACTTCCAACATGAGCAATTCACACAACTATAAAAGCCCAGATCCCCATAAAAGATGATTGTGTGCTAAAAAGACATTACTTGATGGTAAAATCTGAGTTGCTGAGTGGGCTGCAGAAGGCTGCCAAAAGAATCCTTTGAGGGAAATCGCCTTTCCCATCTTTTCTTAAAATTGCTTGTTTTCACTTTGGAAGGAAGAAGCAGGTGTCTCACTTCACAGTTTGAGGGACTTTACCGTGGAGGCAAGAATTCTAGTTTTCAGAATCCCAGAAGAGTATCACAAATCAAAAGGTCTCTCGTTGGGAGACATAACGTCCCCATGCAAGGTAAGGCCAGTTCCTTGTGGAGCCTGCTGACAACCACATTTGCCTCCTTCTGGAACAAGAGGCCACCCTAGGGTTTTCAGAGGTCTCCCTAGTTCTAAAAATCAAACCCAGCACACTTCTTTTGATGGGAATGTTCCAGCAGTCGATGGTTTTGCTTTCAGTGCCTTTCAAATCATCAGAAGGCTGTTTTGAAGTGAGACATTATTACAGAAAGAGCCATAGAACCAGAAAACTCAGGCCCGATGAAGATGGTGACTCCCTATGGTACTTAGTCTCCAAAGATATTCTCCAGCAATCTCTCACCCCATTTGCACACACCACTCCTGCATGCAGAAGTCGAGCTTGATAGCATCACCCTGTGATTCTGTGTGGAATTTTCCATCCTTTGACCAATGAGGCAGTGAGGAAGTGGCATGTTGGCACATCGCAATCCTCTTCCTCAAAGAGCAATGACCCACCATGTGAGAAATCCAGGTTAATCTGCTGAAGTGGATGAAACGCCAAGTGGAGAGAAAAGCCAAGTGTGGGAACACTATGGTGCAAATATGTAATGTTAATCAACTCTGTGACTCACCAAAGTATTGAACTTTTCCTGAATGTCAATTTCTGAACTTGTAAAGCAAAAGATAATACCTGTGTCACACTGTTGTGAAAATAAAATTAAATCATTCTCTCTCTTTTTAGATGTATTGAGTATATTTTAGATTTACTGAGTCAATATAGGCACCAGGCAATGAGGATACCATGATTTTAAAATACTGTGAACGTAGCCGTACAAGAGTCCACATACAAGTCCCTGTACTTAGTTCTGAAGTACGCTTTTAAAAATTTAATAATAATGAGGTTTAAAGTTGAACAAGGTAGTGAAAGGCTATCAACTTTCTAAGACATGAATTTTAACTTTAAGAAGCTCTCCAACTAGTTTGAAATCTAGCAGTAACACGTAAAATAATAAAGTGAGAATACTAACTACATACTATGTTCTAAACGCCACAAATGTTGCCCAAGAAAAATAAAAACAGTGGAAATGCAGCGTGGACCTGACTTCCAGTGCATGATGGAGTTGAGTCTGAGTCGACCTACAGAAAAACTATTGATAACAGGTTTTCCCATGCCACCCAAGATGTGCCCCTGGCCACATGTGGCTCTGGTCCACCTGACATGGGACCAGTGTGAGTAAGGAAGTAAAATTTTGATGTTTTTAATTTTAATCAATTTAAATAAAGTCACTTGTGGATATGATATTTTATGGTGCATGCCCAAAAGGTTTGGGGAAAACCACACATGGGTTCTTTTCCATTACTTTCAATGGTGTCATCCAAGCTCAGTTGACATATTAAACTTATTTTCCTGCCACTATTTCCACTATTCCTAACTATCTACTCCAAAGAATAAGACAGACTATCAGGTATAGTATATCATTGCAATATAACTCCAGGAGAACTTCATGAGTGGCCAAAGTTTGATTCCATTTGCACAGTCTCAGCTGGCTTTTCTCTGAACCAATGGTTTCTCCTTCCAAAGAGATGTTGTTTCCTATAAAATCCAAAGAATGTAAATATTTTTTTAAAAAAAGCCAGGGCCTCCCTGGTGGTGCAGCGGTTGAGCGCTGCACTGTGGAGCTGTCAGCAACGCTCGATGCGGGTTCGAAACCCAGCCAGGGAGAATCCCACATGGTGCTGCGGACCTCTCCTGCCTCACCCGCTGCTCCCCTCAGCAGTGGATTTCTGATCTGCCTGTTCTGCTCCCCACTCTGTCTCTGGTGAGCCCTCTCGCCTCCCCCTCCCCGCCCCCTGGCCTGTACCCCAGCTTGAACAAAAAAAAAAAAAATTAAAAAAAAAAGCCAGCAATGAAAAAGAAAAAGACAGAAGGTGCATTTATCAGAAAGCTTTTAGTAAGTATCCGTTTCCTTGGTTACAGGTAATGGGGGAGGGGGGAGCAAAAACACTGAAGCAGGAATAGCTGGAACAAGAGACCAGACAAAGGATTCAAAGCTCAGAGTAACATTTAGGCCACTAGCAAAGCAAAATGGAAAAATGAGGCAATTACCCTGATGGTCCAAGGCACAATGAAATCTTTCACCTGGAAATAGCAAGATAATTCCAAGTGAAAGGATTTTTTTTTTTTTTGGTTGTTATTTTCTGTTGAGTTGAGTTGGTAATTGCCATGGTTTATTTTCTCAATGTACCCTTTGGCATAGCTACAGATAAGAAAAGTGCAGACAGGCTTTTTAGGAGCTGGCTTCTGCCTCTGATCAACGTGATAGAACCCGATGGCCTTAAGGAACTAAATCAAGGCCAAAAGGAATAATCAGAATAGAATGATGAAATTGTTGTGTTGTGCTGTTTTCAAAAGACTCCCACTGGTGCTACATACCCAGCTGTCAACATGGGGGTGAAGGAGGCAGGAGTGGAGAGGTTAGTAAGTTGCAGCAGCAGCAGCTCCCTCCGCGTTACTGCTTATGTTGATGTTAGCAGGCACTGCCAGGCTGTTCTGTCATGATTTGTCCTATTTCTTTCACAGTAGGCCTAAGAGTAAGTCTCATTAGAGTGTGGGAAACATGCATATGGATGCCCTGATGCAGGGAAATGTGCCCCAGGGAAAAGTGGATTCATTAGACTAGTTGGTGAGGAGGAGAAATAACCACCAAACAAGAAATAAACTCTAGAGTCAGTTGGGAGGTACAGCTTTGGACTCTGAATGCCTCTCTGCCAAGACCCAGCAGATCTAGAAAACCAGAGTCTGTGCTCTAGTATATGACACTTGGGGAAACTCTGAAGTGATGAATTAACCCCAGTGTTAAGACAGGCAGCTGAGAGTGATTTGGCACTCTTGTAGGTTAAAAGGCAGGTTCCGGGGAGCAGGCTCTCTGAGTGTACATTAGTCACAAAAGAATCCCCCTCGCTGTTCAGCACAATGTGCCGGAGCAGTCAGATTTCCAAAAATAGACTCATCCAAATCCCCTTTCTTTAATTCCAGAGCTAAACCTGAACTTTCGAGGGGCTTGACTTTGCTTTTATTTTTCACTCTTCTTTTCATAGATGATTGAATTTCCTAGTGTTGCTTTCAGATCAGATGCTATTTTGGACCCAACTCAAAGAAAGTCATCCATAGACATTGAAAAGCAGTGGGTGGCAGAAGAGTTCAGCTTCATTCCTGATTAAGCAAGGAGACTCATCAGGGGATGTGGGGCCGGGGGGTGGGGGGACGACACGAATGCTAAAGACTCCAAGGTCATTGAAAAGTATGAGCATTTGACTACACAGGATGATGCTGGCTGATGCTCAAAAAGTCTATTAGATCTTAAAGAGGAATCTGCATTTTTTTTAAATATCAGAGCTAGTTGTTCACATTTGCTATCATTGCAGACTACATATTTAATCAAAACACCTTGAAACTGAGAGTACTGACCAGAGATGCTTGGATTTTTGTGGTTAAAACCTAGGTAAATCTCCCAATAGCACTGCAATCCTCTGGTCCTGGTGCAAAACTCACTCGCAAAATCTCTCACCTCGCTCTCCCTGACCACAGCCTTTCCTCTCATCCACCAGGAGACATTTGTTGGGTCTATGCACTTCTGCAAAACCATTTGCCCAATTGTGTCTTTCAATTATCATAATCACACCATGAGGGAAAATTGAGGCTCAGATGGATAAATAACTTGCCCAAGAATAGACAGACCTTAACCAGGTCTGTCTAATTACAAAGTTTACACTCAAAAGCTTTTTTGTTTGACCACAAGGAGAGAGAAGCATTTACTTTAAATTCAGTGTTTGAATAATCTGATGTAAAGACCAAGGAGAAAAGTCCTGGTACTTTCAGTGACTTACCCACACTCAGACACCCCAAGTCATCATTTTCTATTTATCGATTCCAAGGTATAGTCAAGAAACAATATAATCTCAATTTACTCTCCAGGAACTAAATAACAAAATGTGCTGGTGTATTGAACCTGCTGAAAGAGAGTTGCAACCCTATTTTTTTTTTTTTTTTTTGTCATCCTTTCCTTCTTTGGAAGTCTAATTCATCGATAACCACCTGGGCCCACACCCACACACACATCAGCATCACTTCTCAGCTGGGCTCCTCCCCTCCAAGCTCCAAAGTTGGATTCTAAGCAGATAAAATGTATTTGTGCTTGGGGAAAAAATAACAGCACTGTGAAAGAAAAAGCCATAGCAGCAACCCACACATCCGTTTCACAGACTAAAATCAAATGAGGTAAATAACAGAGAATGGTCTTAGATATTCAGAGCCCTAGCATTTCAGTATGCGTGTATTTCACCTACTTTATACATTTCAGTGGAAACATTTAAGGTCTCACTGAACAAGTCTTAAAAGGAATGGAAAAGAGTTAGTTTCAGTTACTACACCCTCTTTTAGCTTCCAGAAAAACTTGTTAAAAAAAAAAAAAACTTAAGCCCCACTTCTCTTTTTGACATATTTAGGGAGACGGGTGGTAGATTCAATATTAAAAGAAGACAGTTCTCAGGACAGGGGAAGGTGAGGTGCCGAAAGGATCCAAAAGGATGCTTGAGTCATCTCTCCCCTTAGGAATACCGAGGACAAGTGCTAGGAGGGAACAGTCACATCTAGAACAGAGCCGGAAAAGTGAGAATCAGGGGCCCAGTAAGGAGAGACAAGAAGACAATTGTCCTGCTATGAGTCATCATTAAGAAGATGAAACAAGACATCAAAATGCTATTATCCAAGGGCTAAGGGTGAAGTGGATAATTTTTACCATTATCACTTTCATTGATGTCTATTTTCTGTTTTTTAAAGGAGTGCCTTACTTACACTTTTAAGGTTGTTTTATGAAGAAAGGAATGTCAAAATCTGCGTGGAAAAAAATAAACAAGAAGAAAATCTGGCTTGTTCCTATGGGCTCCTATAACTTCAGAGAAAGCTGAGGGAAATTTTTTTTAAGGTTTCATCGTGTACATATAATTCTCAGGCTCCTTTGCTTCTAGGAATTCAAAGCTCAGGCATTAATAAAATGCAGTGGAAATACTCCTGCAGCAAAAGTCAGACTATCTAGATTTTAAACCCCAACAAATCCATCCAATGGCTGGATGACCTTGGGAAGATCATTTAACTGCTCCAGTTCTTGATTTGCTTATTAGAAGAAGAAAAGATATCCTGGAAACACTCCAAGGACCTCTTACAGTCCTAACTGTGCTCAAAATTCAATGCAATATGCCATATTTAAACTGCAATGAATGCTGCTGCTGGAGGTAATTAGGTAGCTGTTGGGATTACAAGATGGTAAATGGATGCCTGTTTATCTCAAAGGACATTATTCCCCCATCTGCCGATTCCCTTGAGCCAGGATAATGATCATTAGTCCTTTCCAGAATTTGTTCTTGTCTTCTTTATTGCATATATAGTTTGAAAATGATGTACACTATTCTATCCCTTGCTGGTAACAAGGCATATATTATTCTCTGTCCTCTCACCATTTTCACTGTCAAATAGTCATTACTCTGAACCTGCTGGAAAACACCAGAGAACCTCAAAAGAACTGAAAAACAGAGTAGTTGGAGGAAATGTCACAAATACCTTGATAGCAAATACCTGGAGGGCCATTTCAAGATGTCCTCTCTAAGGACACATTGAGTTCAGATGTGTTACATACAGAAGCAAACATGAGAAAAGCAAGGAAAGGGCTTTCCAAAAGGAGAAAACAAAAACAGCATATACAAAGGTCCTGCACTGGGAAGAGAGTGCCATATTCCAGGAACTCAAAGGTCAGTGTGAGAAACTGGAGGAAAAAGTACAGGAAATGGATAGTAGGAAGGTCCTAGTTTATACAATGCCATGATGGTGATGCTAAGGCACTTGAAAGCAGCTGTTTCTGTTCCCCATTTAGTTATTCATGATGGAATGTTTTTCTTCAAAATATTGGTAAGATGATTGGGGCAAGGGGAGAGAGGCAAAAGAACAAGTTCCAGGCTAAAGGGATTTGCCTACCACTTACAACGGTACAATTTTTTCAAGCCATTACTTCTCCCAGTCTATAGAGAGAGCAGCTTTATAGAATCGCAGTGTGGAGTCTCTCCCCATCCCCCGCCTCACTAACAGTTTCATTCAAACATAGACTGTCTCTGTGAGATGCTTTATTGAGCACAAAACATCACCTTTGGATCAAACCACATTAAGGGAAGTCTTTGCCACTTTTCCTTTTGCCCTGCTTCCTTTGGTTCAACAGAGGATTTGGATTTTGAATATCAAGAAGGACCTCCTGGCTGAGGAAAGTGTACCCTGCTGCCATCCCAAGCTCTGGCTGAGGGTATCTTTGCCTCACTTCCTGCCTGACTCCTCTTTTATCATCACTATTTGAGGGACAGGCCTTCCACCTATTTTGAGATTTGGTGCTTCTCTAATTTTCTAACATGAGGTTTCATTATATCCTTCCTTTTTGTGGTTTGGGGGCTTAAGGGGTTTCCAGAATGGGGCCCTACCACTGCCAAACCAGACTGTTTCAAGAAGTTTGCCTACAAAGAAGAGTTGATGAATCGCAGCTGGAAAAGAATGTGGGCGTCAGTGAAGACTGTCTAGACAGAGGATCCAAAGACACTTAGTTGGCTGATGAAGATGCTTTTGTAGAAGGGAAAGAAAATCGCTGCAGAAGGCGGGGGTGAAAAATAAAGTCCTTGAGAATGTGATCCTTCTTCTGGCATAATAGAAGCAAAAAAAAAAAAAAAAGAGATGGTGGGGCTCATGCAAGTATGTTTCTAGATCTGGTGGAAAATATACAAGGACCTTCCCACTTGATAACTGCCATTTTTCATTAAAAAATGAGCTGAGAATGTCAGCTGAAAAGGATGTGGAGGAAGGGAGCAGAAACACAGGGTGAGAAGACAGTAAACAGTTATCTTGGAAAGTGTGTAATTTCTGGAAAAACAAGGCTGGGTATTTGAATTTGAACTGCCTGTCTGTGTACTCACAGAGGGCTTCTTTTCTGATTTTTAAAAGCTGAAATATTTATTAAGATAACCTAGACACTAGAAGGAGAGTTCTATATATGCCCCCTAAAGTTCTTCTTAGCTCATGACTCACAAAAGAAACTTGAACAAAGTATTTATGATACTTGAACAAAGTATTCAAGAAAGCTACAAAGATTTTTCCTGAAAAGACAAGAAATACAATGCTGTCTTCCAGTCACTCCTCCAAGACAGCTTCAGGTTTCCCCACTTTGCATGAATACACTTGTTAGAACAAGCACCAAATGAATGACTACGATCATTATCTTTATTTTTTTTACCCTAACTTGATATGCAAAACACTACATAAATTCTATCAGATTTGAAATATTCGTCATGAAATTTTAACCAGACGCTCTATTAATTACACCTCTCAAAACAGACTCTTGATGGCTTGATTAAACGTTTTTTTGCTTCATGTTGTGACACTCCTTCCCTTGTACTTCCTGGCTTGATTATCAGGGGCACTTTTTTTTAAAATCACTGTTTGCTAGCGAGTGCATGTGGGGTTAAAACTTGAATTTCCAAGGATTATTTCAAACCCTTGTAAGACATTTTGTATTTCAAAGGATTTATGTACCAAAGTGTCAAAGTAACAACAAAGCACAAATTCTTAAATTCCAAAGAAATCTAATAAATCCTCTTTCCCTTCTAAATTTTTTAAGCCCCCCCAAAGCAAAAGTGTCAATGTACACATTACCTCTAACAAAACATAGTTAAGTTCCATTTTCTGATTTTTTTATGAAGGTTCACCTTATTATTGAATATCAGTAATGAGAAGTACAATTTTCATTATTTTTGTGTTCTCCTTTATACTCTGATTCAACCCATCACTACCATAAATAAAATATTTTATTTTTTTCTCCCTGTCTTAAATTTTCAAACTAAAGCATTTTCCTAACCAAGGCTCATTAGGATGCTAAAATAGGGGTACACCATGCTTTGATAAAATTCTACAAAAAGAGAAATTTTTTTTTACCTTCTGGTGATTATGGCATCCCTGGGGAAAGAGAGGGAATTCTTTTTGAAACTACAACTGTTTGAAACGCATTAAAAATGACTTATGAAAGCTCTGTCATACAGAAACACACACACACGCGTGCACATGGGCACACGCATGCACGCACACACACACACACACACACACACACACACCAAAGTTAAACTTATTATTTAAAGCCTGAAATGGGGTGGGGGGTAGTGTATGGATAAGGAGAGATAAAACAGGATCTCCAGACCTCCCTATTCTCTTGTAAGTCAATATAGAGATGACTTACCTATATTGGGATCTGGAACCCACAAGAGGGACCAGATCTCCATTGAGAGCTACTGTCTACTGTGCATTCAAGGAGGCACTGGACAGACAATAGTTTCTCATGGAGCCTGGAGACCGGCAATGAGGTGGAGGTGGGCGAGAGGGAAGGGTGTAATATAAGCAAACATGAATGATTGAAGAGTGTGATAAATACTGTAAGTACTATGACAGAAACAAACAGGATTCTGAGGGAAAAGGTTCTAGTAGACACTGGTCACTGCTTAGAGTGAGAGCATTTCTGATAAGACATTAAACTTGAGAACTGAAGGATTGAAAAATAAAAGGTCATTCATACAGAGAAAGAGGAAAGAGCAAGTAGTAGCAGGAGGAAGACTGTTCCAAGTAAAGGCCACAGCAAGTATACTTGGCTGTGAAGAAACCAATTTAACCTCAAAATGTTCCCCACTATCCTTTTTCATTTTCACAACCCAGGGGCTCCCATCCTGGCTTCCTGCCTTAGCCTATTTTCAACAGCCTGTTTCCCAATTAAATTTTAACTTGTGTTTCACTGCCTTAGCATCCTGCTCTCTAACAAAGCAATTTATTTTGATACAGTCATACTAGATTAAGTTCCGTATCACACAATCTTTTTGCATGCTTTAATTGTTGTCTATAATACCATCACACTTGAACTATCTGGGCCATGTGTGTGGGTGTGTGTGTGTAGATTTATATGTAAAAAACACTTCCTAGCAGCATTTCCAAATTCCAGGTAGAAGTAATAACTAAGTATTTACATTCAGCCAAAGAATACCTAAATATTCAATGATCAAGAAAAGCTCCACTTACTTTACAAATATTGGTAGTTTCTCAGAAAATCAAGGTTCTACATGCTTTAAATTATATTTATTATACTTATATTTATAAACTTTATATATTTATATATTTATATACAATATTTATTTATTATATTTATTTACTTATTCAATAAGCCTTTTTTTTTAAGCCAGTAATTATTTAATGAGATACAGGCACACATCCACATGATTAAGTGTACAATCTATCAGGAAGCTAGAACAATTCCATTTCTTTCTTTTTTTTAATAAATATATATTTTTATTGTTATTTATGTCTTTTACATTTTGTATTCCCCTTGGGTAGCCCACCACCAATTCACCCGTGATCCATCTCCATGGTCCCTTGTGTTCTTTTCTATTCCATTTTGTGCCCTTTTCCTTCCC
>PVIJ01013011.1:0-24763 GCA_004024925.1 Scalopus aquaticus | reverse complement strand
CCTTTTTTAAATAGTTAAGCTCATTTAAATTTGTTAAATAAGATAAATGGGTTAATTTTATTAAATAACACCAAGGAATAAATTTTAACAAAGTCGATCCATAAACCAATCTGCTATTGCAAACATGACTACCAAACTAATTGAACAAATATATTCTTTTTGCCACAAATATTCAACAAGTGAATTTTGCCATAACATTAGTTTACAAGTCCTTGAATTATTACAGTAACACTTTTGACTTTGTAGGAAACCTCTAGGCATCTTACGAGACAGTAAAATTAATTTAAGTTTAGTATTTATGTTAAATACTATAGAAATAGTCACTAGTCAAGCCTAATGGTTGAATGTGGCTCCATAGGTCTCCCCAGAGTTTTATTACTGAAGATAATAATCCTAATCTCAAATTAATTATTATTAATTACTCAATATAAAAGAATAATTACAAAACATGTGTAAGGCATAAAAGATAAGAATAGAACTCATCTGTACCAAGGAAATCATCATATAGCCTAAGAAATAGAACACTTCCAGTTGACCTCCAAAGTTCTACAACGTGTAACTTTTAACATGTCACCAATTTTGAAATTGAAGTATTCAATGTAAATTGATAGATTGATTGTCTTTCTAAGCATTAGTTTACTTAAGCAAGTAATATTACTATTTCTGAAATTTTAACTAAAAAACCAATATTTAAGCACTTAAGGAAGTGTAAGAATAAATAATTTGAAGAAATAGGGGGGAGCAGGAACATAGAAGGGAGGAAGTCCAACAGTCTATCATAAAGGCCTATGTGTGTCTTGATGGAGAGTGTGGTGACATTCATTTGAGGTGTGAACTAGTCCCCTAAATCATAAACAGTGTTGTAAACCAGTGTTACCTCACTTTAAAAAAATTTCATTACATTTCACAAAAGGTAATAAGTACTCTTTATTGACTTTTTCTCCCTCACCCTCAAGGCCCCATACTTATAATGCTGCCCAAAACACGAAAGAAATATTCCTGTCTCATGGACCCAGATTCACACAGCTAACTAACCACATTACTGATTTTGAGAGTATGGCCACTCCCAGTATAAAACTATTCCAAAATATCAACTTTATACTTTCTCATTAAACTTCATTAGTTTTGTTATTTACCTTCTGGCACTAAATGATTTTTTTCTTATAACATATTTGATGGAAGGACTCCAGGGTTTTCAACTTTTCAGAAATCTGAATTCTTCTTAGTTTATGAAGTTAGCTTATTTACAGACAGAACAAATAAATTGTTTTTCCTAAAAAATCAGCTTGAAAGACTGATAAAAAACTCTCTCTGCTAGAAAAAAAAAAAAAGAACTCACTGCTTAAAAATATACATAAAGGTTTCTATTTACCAAAGATGGTTCTACACTTGTAGAGCAAGCGTCATTTATTTCTGATGCTTTTATTGCTTTTGACATTTGGGAAGAACTTTCTTGCTACATCTCCTTTCTACAGATTGGTTACCTCCATATTTGTGTTCTTAGCCTCCCACCATCAGAGCTTCAGTTTACCATTCAGCAAGAACTTCTTTCTCACTCAGAATTCCAGAAGAGTTATAGAAGTTTTCCCCAATCTGTCCGCAGATAGACAGCACAGTGGCTATCTAACTCTTAATCACATATGCACCAACTCTGATGTGAGTTTTTGATTTAAGTGTCAGTGAATTTTGTGTGATATTCAATCGGGTGTGATTATAATTTAGGCTGTAATCTTTCAGAAGGCAACAGGGACCGGTGCAATACATACAACCATCATCACTGATATTCTAGCCCTTTGCCACTCAGACTGATGTCAGAAGAGAGAGGATGAATATCATTTAGAAGCTTGTTAGAAATGCAGAATTTCAGACCCTACCCCAATCCTATTGGATCATCAACTGCATTTAAGCAAGAACTCAGGTAATTCCTATTCACATTAAATTTTGAAAAGCAAAATCTTAACTGACATAACCCATCAACACCAACAATATTCAAAGTAATCTAATAAATTTTCCAACCACTGCCACTAATAATCTTTTATACAAGTTTCCTGTTTATTCAAGTATTAGTAAGTAATCTACACATTCTTAAGACTTGATTTTTTGCATATTGATGTGCAATATTCATAATAAATTTACTCTTGGATAGGGAAAATAAATATCACAAAGATATTTCAAAAGTCAATTTTTACAAGCTGATATTTCTTACATCTAAAATTGGAATCTCTAGCTCAAACTGCAATATGTAAGCATATTACTTAATTTCTCTTGAGTTCATTTTTCTCATTAGCAAAATGGGGATTGCAATAGATAATCTAATTGGGTTCTTATAAGGATTAAATAATATCATATAAACAGGTACCCTGCATCTTATCACTTTCTCCTCTACTGGAGATGACTGAACGCAATGCAGCCAGGGGAGATAGGAGCAGTTCATAACTCCTGATCTCTCCAGAAAAAAAAACTATCAGAAAGGATGTTGATTCAAGTGGGAATAGGGATGGGGCAGAAAAATGGAGTCTTCTCAGTCCAAATGATTAAAAGGTGCGATGGGACTGCTTTGCAGAAGAATGGCCAACAAGTGACAGGTACATATCCACTTCCAACAACCACTGCAAGGAATGGTGTACTTGGAAAAGGAGGAAGCTGAATCCGGAATCCCTGGGGATGCACCAATAGTCAGAAGGATCAGCCAATGCCTAGAGTAGAATCAGCACAGCATGGAGAGTTTGAGTCAACAGAGGACAGGCATTGAGGGTTTTTAAGCAGACTAAATAAACTAGTAAGGATCTGGTGCTTACTAGATCAATGCTGCATGTGGAATGGGGCAGTGAGTCTCAACACTGATTTTACATCATAATCTCTTGGGGAAATTATTTAAATCCCCCATACCCAAGCCACCCCTCAGACAAATTGAATGAGACTCTCGGGGAGTGAGATCCAAGCACCTGCAATCAGTGTGTGTTTTCAGGTAAATACAACATACAACCAGGTAAAGACCCATTGACTATAAGACAGGGGAGACAAGAATATAGCAGGGAACCCAATTAGAAGATTGTTGCACTACTGCATATGAGAAACCACCACAACTTAGATGATGTTGATGCTATTACAAGCAGTTTCCAGTTATATTTTAGAAAGAATCTACAGTGGATTAGTATAGAATAGATTTAGTGAATAGTATTCCATTGTGTATATGTACCACATCTTCTTGATCCAATCATCTATTTTGGGGCATTTGGGTTGTTTCCATAGCTTACCTATTATAAATAGTGCTGCAATAAACATAGGGTGCAGGTATCTTTTTGAATTAATGTTTTTGTGTCCTTTGGGTAGATTCCTAGGAGTGGAATAAGCCCAAAGGAAAAAGAGAAATGTCAAATCGTTTCACTTATAGGAGGAATATAGGGGAACCAAATAAGGGATCAGGAGGAAAAAAATAACAACAACAACAATAATAATAATTAATAATAATAAACAAAACTAGGAAGCAACCATAAATAAGACATTCTGCAAGGGAGGGGGAGGAAAAGGGATCAAAACAGGGGAGAGAAGAGCACAAGGGACTATGGTGATGGTTCATGGGTGAACTGGTGGTGGGAATTTTACGGGGATACACAAAAATGTAAAATATATAAATAAAATATTTATTTATTTATTTTTAAAAATAGATTTGGGGTGTGTGGAGAAAAAAGAATCAAGGGTAGTTCCTACATACCTGTATGTTTGGCAGCTATCCCCTGATAAGGAAAATATATAGAGAAAAACAGGTTGTGTAGAGAATCAACTGTCAGGTGAACAATATAAAACGAATCAATGAAATCACCAAGCATTTAGTTGGATTCAGGTAAAAGAACTGGACTGGATACAAAGCAGTGGCAAATCCATAAGATATTACTTTAAAAAAAAGAAAAGAATGTTTTTGTCTCTAGGGGAAATAAAACCGGACTGGGGAGATAAATCTGGGAATGATTAGAATTTAGACAATATTCTGAGTTATGGGATAGATGGAATAGCTCTCTAAAAAAACATACAGAATGAAGGAAAGGATTGCACACCAACTGAAGAAAAGGCATAAGGTGCTGATGGTTGCAAATGATTTAAATCTGGGTATTTTTAGTCTCCAGGTGATTCTGATAATGAACCAGGCTGGGGATCACAGTTTCATAGTATTTTATTCTAATAAACTTTCCAGCAAAGATACTTCTCCCAAGTTCCAAATAACCTCAAGATGCCTGGGAATAGGCTTCTCAAAATATTCAGTGAAAATAATTAGTGGGGTAACTTATTAGAAAAATCATAAGACAATAGAGAAACACAATAAAGGGACAAATAGAATGTGTATTTTAACTAAGTTTCTTCAAAAGCAAAGATGACTAATTGGGTGGATATCAACATCCTAAATATCCTGGTTTTCAAGTTATTCTGGATATATGGTACCAACTTTTTGAGACCAGATAATTAAACAAGAAGTATATTGTTTCTTTTGCAGACGACTTTACCAAACTTCTTAGATCCTGTTAGTGTCAGAAAGAATCATGAAGGGGCAGACAGAAGCTCTAAAATGGAACAGTAATTACAGTAAAAGAGCATAACTATTACTTATAATTACATCCCTCTCAAGAGTTCTTCTTTCTAGTTCTAGAGGTTTGCCCCTTCTGAGGTAGAGTAATTGTAAATACTAAGGAAGTAAGACAGATTTAAAGGTTATCTGTCAGGAGGGGGAACAAATGCTTTATAAATTTTTGTAGCTTCGTGAAAGACTTAAAAAACACAGTGAATGTCATCTTAAGACATAGGTGCCTAAAGTCAGAATGAAAATAAATAATTTCTATAAATGTTAAATTCCAGTGCAATACCTATGATATCTAATATATAATAAAGTAACATTAAAGAAGAATTTCATTCCATACTGAACTTAAGGAATAGTGACAGAAAAGTTTGGCACACAGAAAGCAAATGAGAACATTGGGGTAATCTACCAATTCTACAGTCATCATTTTGCACTTTAACCTTTAACAAATAAGGACACCATTCCACCCAAAGACTTGTGATCTTTTGACATCTTTTCCCCTTACAACATCATTGGCTTACAACATCCATGTAGAGGTAGGTGAACTCCAAATTCAGGCTCCAATCTCCAATTTCACATTTCTAATGAGTTGCTGAATATTTTTACCTAAACAATCTCAGACTCTCTTCCTTTGATAACCTGCAGCTCTTCTTGTGTTACCTTTTTCTGTTTATGTCATCACCACTTCTTGCACTTCTACACTGTAAATATCAGATCCATCTTTGTCCCCTCTTCATTACCTCCAGCAGATGATGTAAATCCATGTATTTTTAGTTTCCCAACTGCCAGACCTTTCACTTTTACCTCTACAGAGTCTAATGTTTGTCCCTTCTCCCCAAATCCCTCTGCTATTTTCACGTCAAGACCTTGCCATGACTCCTGTTGTGATCAACCCATTTGCTACCACCACAGAAGTGGATGTCCCAGGAGACTACTGAAACTTAAACATTAGAGCCCAAACACTTGTAGAAGTCCCTTCCAATGTCCTGTACCTTATGTCAAATTCATATCATTGTGCTTTTTTTCCCTGAACAGCACCCCCTCATTGTTTAAGCTTCTGTCTTCCAGAACACCAGATTAACATTCCTAAGGCATGACTGCTCATACTCCCTGACTCAGTGGCCCACTGTCAACCCGCCCAAGCAGACTATATAATATCTGAGATCACTCCTTGACCTGATTGTAAAGTCTTTCTTGTTCTTGCCAAAGCCTTCCTTCCTACCTATGCTCCTATTAACCCATTTAACATGTACTCTTCTTATATCAAACTGAGTTGCTATTACACACCCACTGGCTAACCAACTTCACTATGCTTCTGCTTACATATTTTCTTCTACCAAGAGAGTCCTTCCCACATCTCCCTCACCTTTCTCCCCACCATACCCCCAAGTTGATATTCCATCCAACACTATAGCTAAGTATCATAATGATGAAGTCCTCTTACATTATTGCTACTCAGATGTAAGCTCTGTGTCCTCTAAACTCCTATTTCTTGAAGTTTCTCAAATACATTTACTACTTTATATTTTTCTGGTGTGAACAAACCCTGGCCCATGTGTAAAATTCAGCCCACCACCCATTTATGCATAAAGTTTTATTGGAATGCTGTCATCCTATTTGTTTACATATTGTTCTGTGGCTGTTTCTGCAATACAACAGCAGAGTTGAATAGCTGCCATAGAGTCCTTATGGCTGGCAAAGCCTAAAATATTTAACATTTGGTCCTTCCTAGAAAAAGTTTTCCAAAAGCATTCAGTAAATATTTGAGGGTGAAATGAATGAATACATTATATTCTTCTTCAAGGATTGTTACTGCCAAATAAAATATTTCAGGTATCAGATTTCTATCATCCCAATTAGTACAGAGAACTTACAATATTTCTCATTGTGAACACACCCATTCAACACAGCTCATCTTGTCACTTTCATCCATAATACAGATATCTTCATCTTTTTAATTTTCTAAATATAAGGAGTTTTCCTATTTTTCAACAGGCAATTAGACAGACTGGATTAATGTATCAGTTTTTATTTGCATTGCTACTTTTTGCATCCCAGGTGAAGAAACTAGCATGTGCAATGGTTCCAGAATACAAGGTGCAAAGGGAAGAGACATGAAATTGGTGGCTGTGCCAAAATGACAGGTAAAAAATGATACCTGGTACTTTCAATATGTATTTTCCTTACTGTGAATAATACTGACCTTTATTCATGTGCTTATTTTTATATATTTAAACATAATTTCATTTTTATGTCTCTCTCTGCACCTCCTTCATTTTTCAGTGGGCCATGAGTCATTTTAATATTATTGCAGAATTTCTTTACATGTTACAGAAATAGGACTTTCACCTACAAAGTGAGTTATGATACATCTTCTTAGTTCATCATTTGTCTTTTGACTTTATAGTAGCTGTGCTGTGAAAATTAATTTCTGCAGGTCTGGAATTAGCCTGAACTGTTTCTGCTGAAGTACCTACACAGCACTGGCCCCGGGTCAAGGTATGAAATCAACTGATTAGTACTGTTGTTTTGTAATCATCAGTACCAGTTTACACTAACTTACCAGTATTGTTTATTGATGACAGTGAGAGTGGTGATTTTTACTTGGTCTCATTCAGATCGCTAGAACTCTGTCATGGGGGATGGGTACATGAAAGTAATATGCATAAATGATCAGAGGGTAAAAAGAAGCCCCATGTGAGACTCCATTTGGGGCTCCGTAGTTCTGAGATATTTTGCGCACATGTCCAGGTTCCTGACCTGTGAGTTAAAGTGCATCCTGGTACAGCCCTCCAGACAGAACAGCTGGAGTTTGCACTTGGTCTCTCCAGACCCCTTGCTGTCTCGCTACCTTTAGCTGTGATGTATATGCCTATTTTACTTCTATCATATATTGTGTCATTTTCCTACAATAAACTGTGGATTTGAAAGCACTGTCATTGGGTCCCGCAAGTCCTCTAGCAATCAAATGCTAAGTGCTCCCCTCAGTGCAGTGACTTTTGCAATACAAATGTTCTTTCATCTTTAGATAGCCAAGATTATCAATCTGCTTTATGGCTTTTGCAATTATGGTTTTGGGAATGCTTTTTTTTTAATCTGGACTAATTTTTTTCATTTGATTATTGATTTACTTTTATTCTTAGCTTAAAATTTCTTCATGTGTTGTAGAATTTTGAGTCTCAGACTCTTTTTGAATGGGAGCTTTTGGTCTGTGCCTGTCTCCTTTTCTCTCTCATACTTTCCATTCCTAGTGGACTTGTACTGATGATTCAAAGTCCTTATCCTAGAGTGAATTGTGGAAATATAATTAATCCAGTTTAGTCACTGAGCCAGCAAGAGCTTATTTGGTTGCTATCGAGGAAGCTGAATATCAACTCCCAGGGTTCACAAAATTCTTTTAGTCTTAGATCCACAATAGCCTGCTCTGTCTCATTTCCAGAGCAGAGCACATGAAGCGGTGAGTCTCATGCAGGTTCTCAATGCACGTTCCCTCAAAGCCCAGCAAACCCTACACTTTGAATCTCTATCACATCTTTAATTTCCTGCCCATGGAGAAATTCCTCTACATTTTGAGCCCACCTAGGTCTTTTATATTTTATCTATCATTCCAATGAGTTTGGAACAAAATATATAGCTCTCTCCTGGCCAGAAATGTAGGGTAATATGCAAATATTTTTACTCTATTTTTCCTTCTCTATGCTGAAAGAAAGTAAATGTTGTATTTGTCAAATATATATTTTACTATCTATAACTACCTCTCAAGGAAAACTCTTCAAAAAAAGAACAAAGATTAACCTTCAGAAGAATTTAATAAATAGTCTTTAATCATACTCAGTCAGGAATCCAACCAGAATTGGACACCACTGTAGATTTTAATAATCCCAGCTACTCACTAGGCAATCTTTCTGTATAAGAATACATCACTGACACACCATTCTAACAAAGTTCTGAAGGTGATATTTTGATTAAAAACTAAATTGGTAAGGACTGTACAATAAAAATCAGGCGGCTATGATTATAAGTTTAAGTAGCTGAAAGCCTGTAAAAGAACAGCCTCTCATCTCTTCTTTCATTGATATAGGCAAGAGGATTAAAGTTGAAAGACTATCCAAAGGTCTGATGTATGAAAGAATGTGTACATGAAGTATACCATGAAGAGACTTTCTGATCCACTCTAAGAGTATTGGAAAGGAAAGTCATTAGCACCTAAAAAGACTCTGAGTTTCAGCTAAATCTCTAGAGAATTATTGTTCTTCCATAGTAATGAAGCGGCAACAACTGCGTTCACCAGGATTCTTTTTCAGAGCCAAGCACCAGCTTTGCTTGCAAACAACTTCTCAAAAAATCCACCTATATTAGACGCTGAGATTTGCAGAGAATCTGAGTGCAGTGAAGTAACCAGGAAGAAAGTCTTAGGTACGCTAGATGCAGAGGGGGGAAAGGAAGGTGAAAGAACAGAAAATGGCTTTTCAAGCAAGATGGCAAAATGTACAAGATGTTCTGTGATCCCTTAGGTCCCTCCCCAAAACTCAGTAGGGTCCTAAAAAATATACAAAGATTTAATGGGAATGAATCTTTTTCCAATGGAAGAGATTTTCCAACTAAGAGACGGGTATACACATACAGGAAATCCTGAGACAATTTGCAAATAGTCCATATGGACAAGAGGGTACAGGAGCAGAGAGAAACACTAGTTCCAAAGTTGGCAAACATTTTCTACCAAGAGCCATGTAGTAAATATTTTAGCTCCAATGGGTCCTATAATCTCTGACACAATGACACAACTTTACCACTGGTGCATGAAAGCAATAGCGGATAAAATGCAAAAGAATGTTTCAATAAAATTTTATTTAGGGACATCAAGATTGGAATTTCATATTATTTTCCAGGTGTCACAAAACATTAATTTTTTTGGTCAGCCATATAAAAAGTCATTCTTAATTTGTGGGTCATATAATTACATAAAATCTGGTCCATAAGTTATATAGTTTACTAGCCCCTAGACTAGCATATAGGTATAAAATGGCAATTAAAGTACAGAAAGACCTTCATATTACCCCCAGGGAGTGGAAATCATATGAATCTCTAAAGGTAGGGCTGTTCTTGGTGCCAGGTAGGTAACTTCTATCAGAGCTCCAGGCAGCTTTGTTATAAAGACATAATGGACTCTAAGTAGCTCTTAGTACTCTCAACAGACCCTCACTCCTGGCATCCCTGTTCTTCCTCCTACCCAATCCAGATTTATATAACACTCTTGTGTGTTATTTAAGCAAAACTAGTGTTTCTTAGGACTAGGTTGGAAAAGAGAAATTTTTCATAAGAAGTGCAATGAAAGAATGATCAGGTGACAGGTTTGGTTTTGGATAATTCATGATGTAGATAATTCCCAGACACAGACTTTCAAAGACTTGGACTCATTATAAATTGATCTAGTATCTTGGAATGCTGAAGATGAAGCCTTTCTTTCTCTAGGTCCTCTGAGTCACACATCTTTCCCTAGGCAGGAAGTGAGTGAAGAATGGAGCAGCTGAAGTTTTCATGGGACATCAAAGCAATGGTGTGGGCGTTTCTGAAGTAAGGAGAGAAATCCCATTTGTTCCTAAGTCACTCCAAAGAATAGTAGTATTCAAACACTAGAAGCTGCATGTTGAAGTTAGATTAGTAGAAAAGGGAGTGTGTAGGGACAGCAATCAAGGGAATGTAGACTGACAAATAAGAAAAGAAAGATTAGCGAGCTGGCTTCATTTCAATTTCTAATTCACTAGTTTATTTCTTCCCCTTGGCATTTACAGTAGAAAGGCAATTGTATTTCAAATGTAAAATTATCTCAGAGTTTTGAAAAAAATTGTGAAGCTTGAAAATTCTGTTAAATTTGTTAGACATTCTTGGAATTCAAAGCCTCCTGGAAAATATGTGCATAAGAGTATCTAAATTTGATAATGTACTTACACACCCGAAGATCAGACAGGCTCCTTACCTACTGCAGAAAAGTAGTATTATTCCTGATGCCAGGTAGGTAAATTCTATCAAAGCTACAGGCAAATTTGTAATGAAGACTCTTAGATGCTTCTTAGTACTCTTTAACAGACCTTTATGACTGTCAGTTAAGGCACTGACATTTTATTCTGGTCCCAAGATGCTTCTAAGGGCATCCCCTTGAGCCCAGATTCATGGTGGTCTTCAGTTTTTATATTTGGGATTGGCTACAATAGAAACACAGACCGAATAAGATCAAAGCTATTAATACAAGGCCAATAACAGATACAAATAAAACAGCAAATACCAAGAAGCTGTAGAATTACTTAGAAGAAATTTTGCTCTGTGGTTCTGACATAGAAATAAGAGACTCGTTTACGTGCATTTCATTATTAGAAGGACACATACTAGTTTATTTTAAAAACACAACACATTGCTTAACCCTAAGCTCTAAAATGACTTTTATTATTTGACAACATGGATCTACTTATCAAAGTCTACCTTTGTGCCAAGATCTCTATGCAACAGAGAACAAAGGTATAAATAAAATTATTTTCTTATCCTGAAGGTATTCATAATGTAAGAAGAAAAAAGACAGCTAAATAAACTATTAACATGGGTTGACATCCCAAAGGGAACTATACACAAGATACTGTAGTATACAGAGGTAGTATCAACCAACTTTCCATCTGACCAACTAGCAAAATTCCCTGGCAATAGGCAAACTTGAAAGATGAATATGAAGAATCATCTGAGCAGTGATTATGAATGTTTACTCTGACTCCAGATTTTGTCCCGTCTGCTTTTCCTACTTACGTAATCTTCTACAAGTCAATTAATTTCTCAGTGTTTTAGAATCTCTATCGTTTGGGAATGAGAGCATCCACCATATAGTTTGTTGGGAGAATTAAGTAAGTTAGTGCATATGAAGTGCTAAAGATTCCACATAAGCCCTAATAAATATTAACTACTCTATTTCCACAGCCAAGAGATAATACACAGACCCAACGATTAGAAAACTTGACACTAGGGAAATGGATAACAGAGGAATCTAGAAATGATTTCAAAATAAATATAACTAAAAGCATCAATGCATTTCAGAACATAACAGAAATTAATGAAAAAAATCAACAGGCTATAAAAAATTGTACAGGGGCCTCCCTGGTGGCGCAAGGAGTTAAGTCTCAGCACCATGAAGCTATCCGGAGCCACTGCAGCACGAGTTCGATAGCCAGCCAGGGAGATTCCCACATGGCGCAGCAGACCTCTCCTGTCTCGCCCACTGCTCCCCTCAGCAGTGTATTTCAATTGATCTGCCTGTTCTGCTCCCCATTGTGTCTCTGGTGAATCCTCTCACCACCCCACACCGCTGGCCTACACCCCAGCTTGTATGCATAAATAAACAAATCTTTTAAAAAAAGAAAAGAAAAAAAATTTTTAATTGTATAAATGAAGAATATAATCATTGAAAGGAAAATTTTGGTAGTCATATCAATTAACTTCTGGTGAAAACAGAATTAGTAAATTAGAAGTAGAAGAATTAAACTGACAATAAACCAAAAATGAAAGTACGAGCAAAAGTCAGGGAAACTAGATTTAGGATCTTCAAATTGCATCTAGTCAGAATTACGGACAGACTAGAGAGAACGGCAATGACAATGACAGTTTCCAATATGTCGAAATATTTGAAAAGAAGAAAGGTTTGAATTCTTAGATGAAAAGGTATATTGGGTCTCACACAGTATAAATAAAAGTAACTCACACCAAAACATCATGTGAAACCACAGAACAGCAATAGTAAAAGAAATCCTTTAACACTACCAGGAAGAATATTACCTAAAACAGAAAGATAATCCCACTGACAGATTCTAATCCACAATAATAGATGCTGCAGCATGGTGGAGCTCACCTGTATCAGCTCACAAGAGCGGATTGCTAAATTTCCAGGAATCTTGTGAGCCAGTCATTAAAATGTCAGTAGCTTGAAATTAGCCACGGTGGAAATATTTATATCACAGAAACTAACAAAAGCTCCAAATCAGGGTTCATTCCCTGGCCCCCAGAATACATTTACCAGCACATTACTGAAGATATGCCAGAGATAATAAAGAATTTCCAAAATACTGATGGAAATAGCTTTCAACCTAGTATTTGATATTATGTCAAACCATCATTTGAGATAAAAGGGAAAACTAAGAACATTCTCAACCTTACTGAGACTTTTAAAAAATGTTGGGGGAAGTTTAATATGCTAAAAAGTTTTGTTGTTAAGGAGGATGATAAACTAAATTTCAGACTTTGTTATAAAAACATTCTTCATAGGTTTTAAGATGTACAAGGCAATCGAGCACAACAGTAGATCCTTAAAATATATTTGCTGTATCCATCACCAAAGGAGTTGAACCTTTCCTATTTTTCTTAAATTTCAAAAACAGCACTATGGACAATAATCTAGAACAGACGTATTTTGATCAAGGACAAATGACATGAAGACCTGCTATTTGTTATAGCCAAGAGAGACATGAACTAATATTTAACATCTTAACCATCTGGACATGAAGTTATGATAACATGCAGTCTGGTCGTTTGTATTTAATTTCAACTTGTTCTGTTCCATCTCTGAGATGGACTCAAGAGTGCCTACACCTTCAGATTTCTCAAAGCAAGGCAGTTCTCAAGGAATAGCAGTGGTCTGATTTTTTTCTTTACCAACTCTAATTAAAGTGGTTCGCATTGAGGTGGGGCTTCCTGGTATTGCTGCTCTACTCTCATTCAAGATGTACAGAAACAGAATTGCCTCTACCAGCCTCTGATGACATATATCCCCCTGGTCTTATTCTCAATTATTCTTTCCCAGAAGTGTACATTTAGTAAAGCTGTGACTGAAAGAGTATGTGGAGAAAGCAGTTGGGAAGCAGGGCAGAGAAGGAGGGAGCACTTTCAAGTGGGCATGATTAATGCCCTTATAAGTCGGGTTTTTTAAAAACCTTCACACAGTAGATAAATTTGCCACAAGACACATCATCACCAAAAAAAGAAATGCAGGGAAAGAGAAGGCAGATATTACTATTCTGTGGCTATTCTAAATTCTGTTTTCCTCTTGTGAGTCTTCTCACCTGCTTTATGATGCTTTTCATTGACAGCATATTTAATAACATTTAATAGAGATAAACTCTGCAAAGTTCTCATTGAGGGCACCAGTTACTTCCCTGTTTGTGCTTGTTTACTTGTTATTCTCATCTGGATTAAATAACTTTTTTTCATTTATTTTTATTTTTTTAAACATTTTATTTTTGTCACCATATAGGATTTCTCCTCTCTGGTGTGGTCACCATAGTTGTCCCACCACCAAAGCACCCATAGTCTGGCATAAATATTAAAAAGGCCTCTTTGCACACTAAAAAGTATCCTGGTTTAGATAATAAATTATATGGCCACCGTTATGAGCATGCAGTTTTATCTCTCCAGAAGAGAAGAGATTACTACTATTGAATGCTCCCCTTGACTAGGCAAGCTAGTCACTGGGTTAGACCCTGGATAATTTATTTCAGTTACATCTCAGCATAATCCTAGGAGGTAGGTAATATTTGGCACTAACTTAAAGTTGAGGAAAGTAATGTTCACTGAGTATGAGGGGCCACGAGGCCATATATCTTATGAGTAACTAAATAAGAACCATAATCCAGGTCTAAGCCAGTGCCCTTCCTCCTGCACTCCCTTCCCAATCGATGGGAAATGAATCAGAATATCAATATCTACCCCAACCCTTACCCTAGATTTGTAAAGAACCTGTCACTACTCCCTTCCAGAGGGGAAAGGCACCAGCAAATTTGGGCAGCCATCTGTGGGAGATCATCTGCAAAGATAACTAAATACATTTTCTCTGGTACTAGTGCCACACCCCTATCCAGAAGTGGACTCTATTGCCCCTTAAGTGTGGGCTGGACCTGTGACTGATTCCAGAATCTAGCAATAGTGACACTGCCATTTCCAGGCCCTTAAAAAGTCCAGCAGCTTTCCTTTCGCTTTCTTGCTAATCTGAGCCACAATATAAAGAAGTCCAGGCTCTCCTGAAGGAAAGAGCAACCTCGTGAAGACAAAAGCCAGGTGGAGAAGGACTGATGCAACAAGTTGACTGGCAGCCACAAGGCTCCCAACCAATGTGTGAAGCCATCCTGACTACCGTTCTTCCCAGCTCCAGGTGAATGCAGCTGCATGAATGAACTCAGTCAACCACGGATAGGATAGGGCAGAGGTAAGTCATCTCTACTGAGTCCTGCTGGGATCCTCTGACCCACAGACTAGGAAGAAACAAACTAATACCGTTTTAAGGCACTGTATTTGTGATGCAGACTAAATAATTGACAAACCATCTCTTACCCCACCCACACCCCAGATTTCATGTGTCTGAGTCCTTTAGGAAGCCAGGAAATAATGCCCAGATGGGAAAGTTTGCCCTGGAGCCAAATGGGTCAGTAAATTTGCTTCTTCCTCTGGCCAACATTTCCTAGATCAATCTTATTCCATTTCCACTTTGCTTCACTTCAGATAAAATTCTAGGAATTTCCCATTTCCGCTATATTTTGCCACTCCTCTGCTTCATATCCCAAAACCACTACCATATCCAGTTTGAGCTTCCCTAAGGGACATTAACCCTATGATTTTCACCTGGCTATTTTTGACACTAAGGAAAATCTATAAATGTGTGTATGTTTATCTAATCTGTGGTAGATCTCAACCAAGTCAAAATTATATTTAATGCTACAAATGGTTAAGTCATAAAATATACATGGATGTCTAATCTCTTTCTGCAAGTTTTCCAGTGCCAACTAATAATGGACCAATTTCCGACAAGAAGACCCTTTTAATTTTCTCTTAAGATTCTTTAATCCGATTTTATTCACTCAGTAATCACAATATGAATATGCTACATTACCCTGAAGAGCTTCTTCAGTGTTTTTTAAGAGATCTAAACTGTTTCCAATGGCAACCAGAGAATCAGCTTGACATCTCAGACTATTAAAAATCTTAAAGTCCATCCATATCATGAGCCTAGGAGAGAAATGGGAGGTTGATGACATTTTAATCATTGATAATTTTGGTTGTGCTGATGAGAAGACTTTTTAATGCGAGGAACTTGGAGATGAATCCAAGGAGAGTTGCCAAAGTAATTAAAACAGCTTTGTAAATTGGTTGGAAGACTATGCCAGATTATCAAAAGGCCTCTCAGCCTATCTGACCCTCTCCTCCCTGGGCCACCCCATCATTCATCAGATGTTCCCAGTCGTAATTGAAATTGACAACACAATAATAATAAAAATGTGCCATGGCTCATGCAGCTCATACTACCTTGTAATTCCCTAGATAATGTGACACTAAATAGTGAGATAGATCATTTATACCCTGCTGACTGAACATGGTTCAGGCAGCTTACATTAAACAGGCAGTGAGAATAATACACAAAATTAACACAGGTAATAGTCATGTTTGGACATGTATTGAAAAAATACAGAAGGGAAGAGGTGAAGGAGAAGAAATTACATTTCAAAAATCCCACTCTCTGTTTTCTAAGTTAGATAACAAAACAAACTCATTTTTGATAAGATGGGAACCACTAACACGGGAGACATACTATGATGTCAATCCCCTATGGAGACATTCACCAGTTGGGAAAAAAAATCACAGACCTTAGAATCAAAGTACCTAAGAGGAAATGCAAAACAAGTGGCCCTCCATTTCATTCATAAAAACCACATAAAAATGCTAGAATTGTGTTTGTGCTATTAAAAATCATCTGTGCATTTGTTTTCTATAATTATTTTGGACTATGAAGGCCAACCCTTCACCAACTAATTTGCCTCTTTTTTCCACCATGTCAGCTTGTCACTACATAACCACCAAGAAAGCCCATTTTAGGGACGTAGAATTTAATACATCCCATTCCCTTTAGCATTTTCTCATTAGCATGAGTGGCGATAGGACCAGAATTTCTAGGTCCTAGGTAATGAAGTACAGCCAATAGAATAATCTTATTATTTTGGTTTGATCCAAATTCTGTCATTTACTCAATTATTGTCCTTGATTCCCTGTATAAGTAGATTGGGGATCTGTATCTCCAGTTATTTCATTGGTTTTTGAAACTTAAAATTACCTTCAGTATTAGCAATATCTTTCTTTGTGAAATCAACAGCTCAGTAACAAAGAAAAATGTTAGCTAAACATCATCTTTCTTACAGATTTCAGCCACCAGGAGATAGAGACTGCCATTACCATTTATTTACATAGAAAAAAATTGTTGAGTATTTCCAGACCCAAAATATAACCTACCAAATAGGACATTCTACTTTTGGACAGTGGAGGAAATCCATATTAAGACTCAATGTTGTCTTTCCCTAAAATTCTGCATAAATTAGTCTGCCCTTCCCTTTTTCCTGACATCTATTACCAAAGTGCAGAGCTATTTATTTAGATCTTATTCCCTTAGCCTGTGATTTCATGGCTTGCTAGTGATTGAAAGCTTTCCAAAATCTATCTGGCCCTCTGTTCATCACTCCAATGACTGCATGTTAACCTCAGTAACTAGACGGCAGCTACCCAAAGCACACCTGTGTTTTCCCTGCTGCCAGTCATTCACGCCCACACCTAAAGCAATTGAAAGAACTGTATTCAGCAAAGAAAAAAAAGAGTGCTTTCAATTATTTTTCCCTTCAGTTTTTCCATTTCAGTCGGGTAAGACATGCTTGCATTGGTCTCCCCTAGCTGGGCTGATGACCCTCTGTGCCACCCCATCTGTACATGTACATACACATGCATACAGACACATGTTACATGTATATTGTTCATGTAGCCTTTGTCTGAAGTTATTAGCTGACCTGTCTATTGCTCTTTCCAAACAAAGAATTTCTTTATGGCAAGGGTCATCTCTCATGTGCTTTTAAACCCTTAAACCCAGGAGACTAGTGAGATAATCTAAGAAGAGCACATAGATGTAGAAGACCCAGGGCTGAGCACCTATGGGGGAAAAATTGTTAGAGTGGAGAAAAGGAGAGGAGCCAATGAGACTAAGATGCAGCTGCCAATAAGTAAGCTGCCTTCCTTATTTACTTAGTAAGGTACAGCTGACCCTTCAATTATGTAGTGCAAACATGCCTTACTTGCTGAGCCCCTATGAGCCAAAAGTCCTTTGACTTCTCAAAAACTTAACTATTAATAGCCTACTGGTGACCAGAAACTTGGTCAATTAACATATATCTTGCATGTTAAATGCATTATATACTGGATTCTTGCAATAAGGTAAGCTAGATGGGGGAAATGTTATTAAAGAAATCATAAGGAAAAGAAAATGCATTTATAGTATGGGATAATATTTATTAAAAATATCCATATGTAAGTGGACCTGCATAGTTCAAACCCATGTTGTACAAGGCTCAACTGTATTTCCTTCCACTCCAACTAATATTTTAAAATTTTGTTTTATCAGAAGAAAAAAAATCTTAATACGCTCTGAGATTTTAGTTGTGTTCCTCAGTTCCTTCTATGACCCAGATCCTGAGTAAAAATTGCTTCATGGGAATTTTCACTCAGTGACTGTTAACCTCTTTTTCCAAAATTTACCTCTAGTGATCATGCAGTCATCATCTCCTGATCATCCCCACTTCCTCTTATAATCAATCTCATTAATGAAGAAAACAAATGGTGCTGCAAGTGTCAGAGTTAAAACCAGTCTTATGAAATAGTTATAGCTCAATGGCTTTGGTAGAAAGAGAAAGGACTTTGAAGTTATGAAGGTCTGTGTCAAAACCTGGTTTCTTCAATTTCTAGCTCTTTTGTTTTAAGCAAGTCATTGAATTTGTTCAAGTTTGCCTCCTACTCTAGGGTTGTTAAAAGTTCTAGAAATAATACAAATAAATCCCTGACAAATAAAAGAGTCAACAAACAGTAGTCATGTAGTGATATTTTTAATTCCCTCTTAGAAACGTAAATGCCCCACTTTCAATGTAATTTAATATCCTCTTTGCAGATAATTCCAGCCCAGTAATACAGGACTTCTGTTACCTATTGCCTACTAATACAGGACCTAGATAGGTCCTATAGTAATATAGGACTAGGGACTGACATCAGAGCCTTGAAGAATAGTAAGAAGAAAAGAATATTCTCCATGCCTTCAGAGAGTTTTACCACGGAAAGAAACCATCTGTTACAGTGGTTCTCAAATTTAGAGGACCTTGGGGAGAAGAACAGATTTCAGGCATCACACTAGTAAATTCTGATTCAGTAAATCTGAATAGTCTCAAAGTATCTCCCCACAAGACACTCATCAATTATAAAAGAAAATAGTAACTTTTCAGTGTAGAAACTTGGCAGACCAAGTGATACAAGTAAATATCACCAAAAATAAAGCATGTCCATATCATATATCTCCCAACATGGTCCACTAAGATACAGTATCACTTCTACGGATTTCTTGTCAAAAATGTATATTTGAGGTTATGCACCCCTTTTTGTGCTTTACATTCTGAAATAGCCTGAAAGTAGAAGTGAAGGGTTAGTGAAATGCTTTAACATATCCATGTATCCTTAAGGTGAAGGTATCAAGTAAAAGGTAGGACTAGAGTTTGATGAGAAGAAGGAAATAAATTTTTCATCAGCCATTACTCAATTCCACATTACAAGCACTGTAGGAGTCTTGCTTAAAACTTAAAGGATCACCCATCAATTCTTGACCCCATGTTTATTTTCCTTTATGAAGTAAACTAGACCTTTATTGCCTCAGAAGCTGGTAAAGTTGGGCTTGAACATCGATATGAATGGGGGTGGTGGGATGAGGTATAGGATAAACAGGTATAAAGAAAACCAGGATCCAGATTCTGGCTCAGCGTCCATTCTAGCTAGCTCTGTGACAGTGAACAAAAACTCTTTGCATATAAACCCCTTTTTTGTAAATTGAAGATGATAAAAACTATCTTGCATAATAGTTATGCAGATCAAATACCACGTGTGGGTTTTACAGGTTGCTTAGTTCACACAGAGTACTCAATAAATGATTGTCCTGTTACAGAATCTTGACAAACTGCTGGTGTTCTAGAGATTACAGAAAACTTTAACTGGTATTTTGACTTTTCATCATTCATCATCCTTAGCAACCACTAATGCCCTACGGTCCACCAACAGGCCAGAGTCGGACCCAGCCTGAGACTCCAAAGTTGACCAGTCAACTACACATGGACCCAGCATCAAGCTGGGGGATCCGTGGGTCAAAAAGATGGCCCAAATGCGACTCAAACTCAGCCTTGAGGCTTACAAGGACAAACAGCCAACCTGAACTAGATTGAGACAAGAGTCTACCAAGGTCAACCAACCAGCCCCAATCAGACCAGCCCGGAGCTCCCAAGGCCCAAGAGCCGGCAGCACCCACACCCAGCCTTGGCTCCAAGGTCAACCAGCTGTCACATTCTTGACTGGGACTCAGCCTGGAGGCTCATGAAGGCCAATGGTTGATCCCACCCTGCCTCAGCCTTGAGCCTCCCAAGTAAGAGCACCAAGCGCTATCAGGACTTATTCTCTGCCAAGGGCTCCGATGTCAACCAGCCTCAGCTTGGGTCTCCGAGATGGACCCGTTGGCCCTTCCAGACCCATCCTTAGTCTGGTGCTCCAGGGTCGACCAGCCACCTGCTTTGGACCAGATCCTAGCCTTGAATTCCCTGGAATGAAGCAACTGGCTAGACTCAGACTCAGTTGGAGGCTCCTCAGGTTCACCAACGACCCCACCATTCTCGGTTCAGGCTAGAAACTCCCAAGGATGCCCAGCAGGCTAGACCCAGACTCCAGCCCTGGGCCGGGCCCTGGGCCTCACACTCAAGTTTGATGTCAACCAGCTGCCTGGACACAGACTTGGACCTGGACTTTGACTCAGCATGGGGACTGGTGGGGCCTTGCAGCCAAGAGCCTGCATCCAGCATCCTTCAGCCAGCCACCAGGGAGCTGCATGCAGCGTGCACACTGGTAATATGAATAAAACACACTACGCTCTCATCTCATACTCACAACAAATGAATACTTGCTGGGTGCACACAACATACAAGTAGATGTTCCAGTCACATACACCACAGGTATATAACATACATAGCACATGCTAAGTTCACATACACAGAATACACACGATGCACACTCACAGAACACATAAAAGCCGCAAACACGAGACTGCAGGATACACGATGCATGCATACATATACATACATGCCTGCAACATGCATACAACATGCTACACATGCATACTGTGTACATACACGGGGAGAAGTGGGTCCTGGCACCCCCAAAAGACACCCACAGCAATTCTATGACATCCCTAGGCACAGAAGGAAGGGTGGGCAGGCACCAAAAGGAGGCTCTAATTCCCTTTCCTTTTCTTCAGGAGTCAAGAGGGCAGGAGACCACCAGAAGAAAGATCAGTGCCCGCTCTGGCCCAGGGGAAAGCACACACGGGGCCAGTGCAGCGAAGACCGAAGACAGCACCAGGGAGACTTGCCTTACTCCACGAGGGTCCTCCAGCACGTGGCTCGGGCTCCCTGTGGTTGCCCCAATTTGGTTTTGCTCTTTTTTACTCTTCCTTTTCCCACTTGCTCTTCCAAAGGACTTTGCACACCCCAGGACATCTCCCTGGGGGTTCAAAATTGTATTCTGTCTTTAAATAAACTTTGCTTTTTTTGCTTCTACTAAAAATAAATAAATAAAATAAAAGCAAAAGGACACACTTTAAACCCTATATAGTATTGCAAGTCACTCTTTTCTAAACTTCAGTTAGAATTTAAAGTTATAATACTCCTAATAAAAAGACAGGACATCTACCAAAAGGCCAATAGAGCAAATTCAACTGCACTCTGTGTTTTTCTTAACATAGAGCCAGCTCCAGTTATTGAACTGCCGTAGATTTTTATTAAAAAATAAGACAGGTGAGAATTTAAGGAAGACATTATCATCTGTGCTGTGAAAAGCCTCTCTTAAAAAACTTGTACCATCTTAGCAGCTCACTTGAGGAGCAAAGGAAAAAAATAGCAAATAATGTGTCATAAGATAGAAGAAAGCCAATCATCACCTTTAGAATTTACCAAGATCTTTCCCTAGCATACCCCCTGCTCCCACTTTCCAAAGACTTACTGGCACACTGACTTTCAATTTTCTGTGTCTGAGGAATCTTCCCTTTCAAGGTCATAAAGTCAGAAGTGGGCCTCAGTCTCTCTGGTTCATCTTTTCTGTAAATAAGAGAGTCACACCTAAAGGTTAGGTTATATACACCATCAATTAAACTTCCATCCACCCTCTTACTGAAGCTAAAATCATTGTTTCTAGACTCAAGTGTAAGTCCCGTAACCATTTTCACCAAAATACCTTCTGAGTCCTCATTTCTCTTAAGATCTGGACAACGCTCCTTCATGTTGCCTCTAAGTTCTTGCCTGATCTCACCCGAGCCCACCTCTCCAGCCTCAACTACCACCACACTCCTTCCCCCTCTGCTCCAGCATGCCCGGCTACTCCAGTCTGTTCTACCCTTTGTGCTTCCCCACCTCAGCCCACCTTCTTCTCTAAGAGAAAGTCTGGGCATTTTCAGATCCTGGTGTCAACCCCAGCATCATTGTATCAGGAACATCCTCTCACCTCCTTGACTATGATGTTTCCTCAATGCAATGATGCATGTTTCTTCATACACTAGTATCTCAGAGATTAGAGTATATTCCAAAAGAAAATGGAGTCTCATAATCATTGTTGACCTAGATGGAAGTGAAATTCTTCCAGCAATGTTCTCAATTGCCTCTGCCAGTCATCTCAGGGAACTACCAATCATTTTAAATTCTCTGCTTGAGTTTTTTGACTACCATTATTGTGAATTCAGATGAAAAACCATTAAATACTAACTTGGCATTGGAAATCTCAGGGGAGTTTTATTTTCCTCCTCCCCTCCATGGTCAAGGTTGAGACAAGCAAGTTTCCTTACTGTCCTTTCTGTGAGACTGCCTATATGTCACTTGCCCTTTTATTGAAGGACACGGTCATTTGGTATCCCAGTTTAATGTGCAATTTCCTTTTATGGTTTCCATCCATTCCATGGATGACTTTTTTCTTAAAGGTACAAACAATAACTATGCCTCATATAAAACCTTCTGTAAGGTTTGATGGAATGTAAAGGTTCAAATTCCCATTATAGGCTCTACTCATATTCTCCACAGCTCCCCTTTTCTCACTTGTCAAAGCAGTAGTTTCAGCTTTGTATCTACTATTTAATTAAATCTATCTCCCTTACTAGACTGTAATCTTGGTGAGAACTGAGATACGAGACTTCATTTTTTTCATCACTATAATCCTAGAACCTTGCACAGAGTTAGATTAAATATTAGGGGTTCATTTAATTGAATGAATTCATGAACTCCTTTGCAACACAACAAACAGACATACTGCCAAGATGATGGCCCATTTGATTCACTGTCTTGCCAAATCAACCAGACCTGTGAGCTTCCATATCTAGTGCCACAAGCTCTAGAAATCCACACCTGTGTAGCAACATACACACACCTCACAGCCTATCCAGATCTTTAGTCCTCCACTCCATTCCTCTTTTACCTCTCGCACCAGACCCTGCCTTTCTCCATTTCCCTGAAAAGCCACCTTGACCTTTTAGCTGGAAAGCCCTCTCTGCCTTGTCATGAACAACAGATAAGCATCAGTGCTGATGCAAGTGGACTCAGTTTACCAGCCACATCCTCCGGATTTCCCTATGAAGATTCTATTGTTGATTTGGGATGAGGAGGGAAAAACCACAGCAAGGACTGAGCTGGGTGCCCGAGTGAGGAGTAACCTTTGACCCTTCAAAGCCTGGAGTCAGAAGCAGGTTTCTTAGTTTCTGGGGTCCCCAATTCCATCATTTTTTCTTTAAGTTTTATTTTTATTTATTTATGCATGCAAGAGCTGGGGTGTAGGGCAGAGGTGTGAGGGGGTGAGAGGATTCACCAGAGACAAAGTGGGGAGCAGAACAGGCAGACTGACTGAAATACATTGTTGAGGGGAACAGCGGGTGAGACAGAAGAAGTCTGCTGCGCCATGTGGGTCAGCTCCCCGGCCAGGGATCCAACTCATGCCACAATGGCTGGTAATAGCTTGATAGCGCTGAGATTTTAACCCCTGCACCACCAGGGAGGCCCAGTACCACACATTTTCAGCTGTGGGCATTGTAGGGTCCACATACAGGCGCTGTGCCATATCCTCATATGCTCAGGCCTAAAGTTGGTAATTAACCAAGGAAGTGAAAGAATGGCAGAGCGGCAGCAAAATCAAAATCTAAATTGGGACCTGGATTTCCATGTACCTGGTACAGGAAAGCTTTCTATGTTATAAGAGCAGAACCTCCCAAAGTTTCCTTGCTTGACTAGCACTTACTGTTCATGCCTCAAAGCTGAATCCTGTGAAAGCAGATTTCTCTCCTTTGTCAATTGCCATATTCTATGCATTTTTCCACAAAGGAAAGGATGAGCCCAGTTCTTTCTCTCTGCTCCCCATTCCATTGTAAAATTAAGTCTATTCAGATATTGCACCAACTCCTTCAGCCATCTTATAGAAAGGTAATTCACTGGGATATAAAAATTATTTACTGCACTAATGCATCCTCTCAGGTTAACATTATTTACAAAATCTTTAATATCCCAACGAATGGAATGAAAAGGAAGGAGGAAATTAGTTAATACTAACAAGGATTTACTTGCTGGTTTTTGCCACTTAGGAAACAAAGATAATCACTATTTTCTTTCAAATAAAGAAAAGCAAGTAGATGTCTTGGACAGAAAGCATCCAGAAAAGATACAGAAATCACCTAGGATAATAATAACAATAGTTATTTGGTTAAGGCTAACTAGATGAGGTATAAACTGCTCTCATACCTTTTAACAAATGGGAAATTCATAGGTTGGAATGGTTAATACTTGCCGCCAAGATCATGGATCTATGAAGTGGTGGACATAAAATGGTTGACAGTCCAACAAAAAGAAAAATAAAGACCATATGATCATATCAATAGACGCTGAGAAAGCATTTGACAAAGTGCAACACCCATTTATGATAAAAGCCCTTGAAATCCTTGGGATAGAAGGAACATACCTCAACATAATAAAAGCCATATACGACAAACCCACGGCCAATATTATCCTCAACGGTGAGAAGCTGAAGGCCTTTCCC
>PVIJ01013010.1:0-46966 GCA_004024925.1 Scalopus aquaticus | reverse complement strand
TTTTTTGACTGGGTTGTTGGCTTTGTTTTTGTTGAGTTGTGTGAGTTCCTTGTAAATTTTTGTTATCAGTCCTTTATCAGATGTATTGTGTGCAAAAATCTTTTCCCAGTTGGTAGGGTGTCTGTTAGTTTTGGTTAATGTCTCTTTTGCTGTACAGAAGCTTTTAATTTTGATGTAATCCCATCTGTTTATCTTGTCTCACTTCCTTCGCTTTGAGGGATGTGTCTTTCAAGATTTTGCTGAGATGTATGTCGTGTAGAGTTTTGCCTATATTTTCTTCTATACATTTTATGGTTTCAGGTCTTACATCCAGGTCTTTTGTGTTGGATAGATATTTTAATGAAAGTCTGTATACTACTAGCTTTTCAAAGAAAACTAGATTTGTAAATATGGTAATACAGGAAGACTTTTATTTCTCAAGTGAGCCAAAAAACAAAATATTAATATGCTCAAGTACTTCTTTGTATGAGTAGATAAAGAAGAAATGTGTTTGTTGGTAATAGGAGTGTGCTCAACTGCCTTATACATAGGTGTACATGGAGTGTGCTCAACAGCCTTCAAATAAATGAGTTACTCTGAAAAATGACAGGAATTCTCATAGGCAAAAATGAAGAAAAATAAGGTGAAAGGAATAAGATAGGAGAAATAGATGTGCATAAATATATCCCTAGAGCAGTGTTTTTTACATTTGAATAGTAGTTACCAAATAACTAATAATGTAATCACTAATATTTGAGGGTTCCCTGTGTGCCAAGCACTGTTCTAAGCACTTATTCTGTTATTTCACTGTTACATCTGTGTATTTATAGATACAGAATGCAAGTGTAGTAGTAGACATATCTTCACATATTTATGATTGTGTGTACAACCCTTGATTGGTTAGTCTGTCATAAGGCTAGTGAAAAAACATTTAGTTCTGAAGTTATTTGTAAAGATAGATTTATTTTTCGCATTACTGATATTCTTAATTCCTTTGAAAAGCTCTACTTGCTGCATAAAACCAGGAACCCGCCCGTCTCTGCATGACATCTTTGTGGTTCCTTGCTGTAAAGCCAGTATTTAAATTTCTTTGGGGTCTTTTGATGCTTGGTATCACAGAATGAAAATCATCAAGAGGAGGGATAGATATGTGGCTCTTGGTCTTGTGCATTTTGTGACAAAGGAATTCCCCTTTGAATTGCCTGTTCCCCTGAAGCCCCCGAGCCTCTGGCTCAAGGAGCACCGTCTGTCTGTGCAGCGTCCCTGACGTCATCAGTGTATGCATAAGCCCTGCTATTGTCTTACTGCTACAGCAGGGCTGGGGATTGCAGTATCCGCTGTTGCTGCTGCTCCCGGTCCTGCTCCGTCTGCTACCTAGTCCTGTGTCACTGCATCCCAGGAGAGCCACGTCGGCCGGCTTTTCCCTTCTGGATTTTCAAAAGCAACTCTTCGGTTTCTGGTGCTGGAGGAGACTCTGCTTTTCAGTCACACGGGAGAGCACTGAAGCTTGTAAGAAGAAAATCTGGCAGCTGGACACAGCCTGAAATGCATTGTCTGTCTTCATGACCCCTGCTGTGTAGTGGCTCATCTCTTCACTCTCAGACCTACACCCTCGCCCCGATTTTCTTCCTTTTTCTTTTCTCTTTCTTTCTGATAATTTTTAAGCAGGCTCTGGAGCCAGCCATGTTTGGCACTGAATCTTCATGTAAGTAAATGGATCCACTTCTTTGCTATTTAGAAATCCACTTGCTGTCATGGTTTCATTGGCTTGGAGTTCATATCAATTTGCCTTAGGTCATTAACAGCCTTTGTATTTTGGCTCTGGTTACAAAGGGATTGTCTAAAGGAGGTACTCCCCCTTAACTGGGTTATTCATCCTTAAGGCTAGAGATGTCAATGTGGTCAAAACCAGGCCTCTAAGAGGGAGGGAGGAGGACAGGAATCTAAGCAGCCTCCTTAGAATGTGTTAATTGATGGGACCAAGTCTGTCACTGATCTATTGTTGGATGTTCTGTGATGGTTCTTAAACCCTAAAATAGATACTATGATGATATGAAATGACAATGTTTCTTAGAAAGGAAAGAAGAACTTATATTTCTTTAATCTAACCGGAGTAAAAGGATTCACTATACCCTCTTCCTCCATATTTTTATGAAACATAGGAGTAGACATTATACGTAGATTGAAGATGCATAAGATATAGGCTTTGTTTTGAGGATTTTTTTTTTCCCCACGTAGTGGCTTTGATTTTGATATGCTAGTTAGTGTCAAAACCCAGAAGCATTGTATCTGCCTTAAAACTTATACAATGAAATTACTTTGGTGCAGAGCAGGCCCTGCACAATAGGCTGGGCTGGACAGCAGTTGTAGACAGCTAAAATTGGTATTTAAAATATGATGACCAGTTTTATTTGAGGGTTATTTAATGTTGGGTGCATAATAATGTAATTTGTCAATGCCGTTGTAAAGGCTCTGCAGAATATTTTGTCATTATCTATAAGTAAAGGTGACAGTGAAGAATTCTAAAGAGATGAAACCTGCTGGCCTAAAATACTGAAAATAGGGTAGACACTATATTTGTGGGGGACAGAGATTAGGGCAAAAATTCAGGAAACATATTTCTTATGAATTTATAATTTGACCTTTATGATTTATAATTCGACATATAATTTCCTTTATGATCTTGAGTGATTGGTGTGACTATATCGCAATGGGTGATTAGTTCAGAATAGTAGTATTTCAAAAAAGCTAATAATCCTCAGTTCTTTGGCTTCTCAATTGGCTTTTTTAAAGGGATTGATTATTTTTTGTTTGTTTCTCATGTAAGTTTCCCATTTCTGAAACTATCACACTACCAAGGTCAAGATAAAGTATCTGATGTAATGTCCCATTTGGCACATGATTATATCATTTTCTAATAATTTAAAATTTTTTTTCACTTTTGGTACATTTGGAATGACTTGTCATGCAATAAATTGAAGCAGATTATTAAGTGGCAAAGACTTTCCAGTTTCATTTCAGTTGTGGAATTTTGTTTATGTAGGAACTTAGGTAGGGACAGAAATATATTTGTCTACTAAAGTAGAATTAGCCCTACTACTTTATTTAGCTAAAAATGGAAGTTGAACCTCAGTGTTAGGAGTCTTTTGGGTTCTTGGACTAGAATTTTGATCAGGTTTGCTAAGCAGACACAGCCTTTCCTGACCATCAAACCTGATCTTTTGATAATACTACTCATATAATATGTGGTACATTTAAAAACTGCTACTTGCTTGTAGTTTCCATAGTTACCAGATTACTGAACAGAAAGAATACCATTTGGAAGACAGAGCACTGCCATACAGGTTTTCAGCATTGTTTTTATATTACTGAGTATTAAATTGTTTTTTGTTTTTGCTTGTCACTGAAAGACCATGGATAGATTCATAGTCAGTGATCATTAGGTATTGAGATAGGGCTACTTGTTTAGATAAGGAGATGCCTTAAATCTGTATTCAGAGTTCAGGCAAGTATATTTTCTTTGTGTGTTGAGGCATAGCACCCTAGACCTTTAATTCCCGAGTTTTGTAGGTTATTTTATTAGCTGAAACTATCTATGTTAATAATATTCAGAAAAACGATCATATTTAATTAGTTCAGAAGGGATCTTTGAAACAACATAGGCTATCTTAGCTAAATTTTTTGTCAATACTCATTTAACTGTCTATCCTTTATATAATGCTCTGCTAGATGTTGAAAAGGTCCATTTTTTCCAATGTATTCTGACTTTATGATTCTTATCCTTCATTTCTGGTTGTAGTAGCTTACTTGTATTGGATGATTTTTTTTAAATTATGGTGCATACGTTAATGTGCTTATTTCAAAGAATTTTTGCCCACGTTTACACCCATGAAACCACTACTCAGATTAAAATACAGAAAATTTCATTTCATTTGCTCCAGATTGTTCCTTTGTGATGAACTTTCACAGCTAATATTACTTCTCTTTCCCACCAAAAGGTTGTCAGTCACTGTTCTGACTTCTGTTGACCATAGAATCACATGTAAATGGCTTCTTAAAATTCTTTCTCTTTTGTTCTTTGCCTATAAGAGAAAGAAATGTCAGTATCTTCATTTTCAAATATTGGATTGATTAAGTTAACTTTATGCTTCAAACCTTTTAGATCAGGAATATGCAGTAGCCTGGGTATCACATTGTAACGTGTTCCATCTCATTTGAATAGAATTGCTTAATTTAAGTACCAACCCCCTTACTCTTCACATCCCCCACTCCCACCACTCAGCCTTAAAATTGACAAGAAATTTATTCGAAAGAGTAGATCTCCGTTCATCAAAATTAAAAACTTAGATATTTATGCCATTAGAACAAATAGATATTTATGTCATTAGAACAGATGCTCTGTCATCTGGCATTGTTTTAATGAGTATCTCAACAGTGTCATTCTCATTTTGTCTGACTTTGTGGATCTGAATCTCCCGTAGTTGAATAGACTGACCATAGTCTATTTTGGTCCCACTTTGAAATGAAGTGTTCCACATTAGGTGTAAATTAGTCATTACAAAGCAGGAAGTGTAGCTTCTCTAACTCTGTTGCCATCTTGATGTGTTTCACTGAGCTTTTCCTTTACTGAAATTTCCCATGTCTAAAAATGGTAGTAGTTAGTATGTCTGCTTTTTATCAGCTTTGAGGAAATACAATTTTAGTTTCTGTGTTTAGAATAATTTAGGCTTAAGAAGAAAGTACTGTCAATGAACTTTTGTTGAGGGTAGTAGTCATTATTGTGGGTTTTGATTTGATTTGGTGATAGTTTATATTCTAAAATCAATGATTTCCACTTCATTGATTTTAAAAAAACTTAATTTCCTATTAAAATTTATGAAGGGAGAGAAAAAAACATTTTTCTTTTGTGGAGTAAGGCACATGGATTTTGCTCTGCTGTCATTGGTTACATCCTTCCTGATAAAAGCAGTTATTCTCCAAAGAGTAAAGACTTTCAATACAATGAACATTTATTCAATTAGCATTCATCTGGCTCAGTTTTCCTCCTTTCACCCCTCCCATGTTTAACTTTTTCAGTCCTCTAGGGTACCATTTAAGATGTGTTGTGGTGGGAATTGTGCCTTGGTCTAGCAAATTAATGTCTTCCAAAGCACCCGCCTTATTAGTCCAATGAAGAGAACAGCATCTTACCTTTTGAGAAATAGCATGCCCCTTGGGTAAATAGTGTAATTTAATCCCCCTCCCCCATTTTGATATAGCTGTAGTAAATTAAAAAGAACAGCTAGTTCATCGGTTAAAGGGAAAAAGAAGTTACTAAAGTGTCAAAGATTGTGGTGGTAGTGAGGTTATCGGTGATGGAGAAATGGTGAGTATGTGTATTAGGGTATCTCATATAGTTCTCTTTAGGCCTGGTAGGTTTTCCCTGCCATTTTTTGGATCTCCATTTTTTGGTAGCCAGAACTGGAAAAGATTTTGGGATATATGTGATGCCCTGTGTGGTTTGCCTTTGATTTGCATCAGAGGTTCAGGTGTTATCGCTTATATTTATTACTGATGAATACATTGTTAAAACTGACAGCTTCTCAGTTCTTATAGTGTGGTATCATGTTTCCAAGAACAGCACATCACTTCAAATTTTAGGCCATTGCAAGAGAGTGACATGAGTATACTCTAGCATATTAGGTCACTGAAAAACTATATAATTAAACAGACTTATGATAGAGGAAAAAAGAGTCATACTTTTTAAATATGAATTTCAGGGCCATTCTTGACAACCAGTTATACATGAGATTAAATTTTGTCTGTTGTGTTGGTATAACTCCTGTGACTCAGATATTAATATTCACTATGGTCACTTAAAAATGTATCACGAATGGACTATTTTTAATATAAGGCCTAGTTCTTACTAGATAATTATATTAGAAACTGCTGTTTTTGCTTAGTATGTTTGACATTTTCATATTAGATTTTGTTTTCCTTCTTATTAGTTTTTGTCATGTGAAACTAGGTAATCACACAATTATGTTCCTTTCCTGCAACTTTAATCTTGCTGTTAGTATTTATCTGTATTGACTTTTAGATGCTTTTATTTTAAAGAAAACATACTCAGTATATATTTGAAAATGTATCTCTAAGTCTGCACTAGAGCACTAAATATGAAGAAAAATATTATTGCATGATTTTATATAACTAGAACACCATAAATCACAAATATGGAAAAATAATTATAGATCATAGAGCTTTACATTGAAACATGGGGGATATACAGAAGTGGGAAGCTAAAGATAATACAACATTTTTGACTTGATTTACTCTATTATCTTTATTTTATTTTCTAAGCATAACTTCTGATGTGAAATTTCCTTTTATGTTTCTTGTCTGTTAATGCTTGACATGGTGATTTTTAGTGTCAAGAGAATATTTTAAACTAAATAAGATAGGAAACTTTTTTTTCTTCTGGGGATTTATATAGTTATGCAGAGCAAAAATACCCAGTGGTTATTTTTAAATTCTCAAATTACTTATTTTCACTTGAGTATAGGTTTCTATAATTGTTAGTGCATAGTATGTTCAGCAGAAATTACACATGAATTTTCAGTGATCTGTTGTTTTTATTGTAACAATCTACCAGATTCATATCCTGTATACACTGTGGAGAGTCTATGGGGAAATATTACCATATATGGAAACTTTCCTCCATAGAATCCCCATGGAGTTATACAGGATGTGAATAGGATTCATTGTTGTTATGGATTCTGAGTAAAAAAAAACACAAAACACTGGTAATATGTATTTTTAACATTAATAATAGTCATTGCATAAATTATATTTATATACTACTGAATTTTTAATATGAGCCCATATGGGACGCAAAAATATGAATTATCATTTTTTAAATTGTTTTTCAGAGAGTTCTGATACCTCATGTTTTTTCCTAGTGAATATAAAACATTCATCACCACACTTATTAATGTTTTTAATTAGAAAACATGCAAGTTTTGACTAATTTAAAAGTTTGGTAATAAAGTCATATTTGCTGTGCTAAAAATAATAAGTTGTAATATTTTCTCTATAGAGATTTTGTATTAATAATGGATTAAGATGATTACGAATGAAAGAGGGAGAGACAGTTAAAAACATGTAGAAATGGATCAACTACATGCCAGACACAGTGACAAAGTACAGAGGTTCATAGCTCAATTGCCTAAATTCAAATCATGGCTCTAATATTTTCTACCGGGTTTGGCAAACTGAGCTCTTCTGCCCCAAAATGTGGTTTATCCAAAGAAATCTTGGTGTTAAAGGAATTTTCCTTTTTGGGCTAGAACATCTGCACCAGAGTGGGACTTTTCAAGAGTCATCTGTGGAAGGTTGACTCTAGCAGTAGGAAAGATTGACTGAAGAAAAGGAAATGTCACTTCTTCAGATTGGGTGGAAGTTCTTGGGGGTCTATGAAGAGATCCAAGGAGATTGGAAGGGAGGAAACTGTATGGTACTCAATAAAATGGGTCAGGGTTGACAAATAACAGCATATTTCTCAGTGCTGATCACCACCTCTATGGCAATTGGCAATCACTGATTGGTCATAGAACTCTTTCAGGATTAACTTTAAGCCACTTAAAGGTTGGAATGTTTTCCACTTATAACACTTCACCCATGCAAGTGTTTTTGACATTAGTGTGAGTAATAATCATATAAATATTTAATAAATTGATAAACAATTACTGAATTAAGAACAAAATTAGGAGTCTTAAGTGTTCCAGTAATATCCCTTAAGTTATAAAATAAAAAACATCCTGTGTCACATTGCATTGTTGTTCTCATGTCAGTGAACTGATGATTTGAAGCCACACTGATTTTTTTTGGGTGAAATTTATACCAACTGAAAATATATCCCCAGGTTGTAGCACAGGGTACCTAACTTTCACTAAGGACTCATTCTTTAACATTTCAATTTGCTGTGACTTAAGGTAATATCGTTCAAAATATAATGTGTGGGCTTTATAGGAAATTAATCCTGAAAATTAAATTTTTTAGGCCGAGGAGTTTCTCACATGTAACTAGCACATGTCAGCAAACATCTCTTAACTGTCACCCTCTGGAGCAAGCACAGGAGGCACCAACAGAAAAGCATATGAACTTTTATTACTAAGATTTGTTAGGAAAGTTTCAAATTAGAAATTCCAGACTTCTGAGTCAACTTTCCTGGATTTGTTTTAATATAATAGTGTTTCAGTTATCTATTGCTATATAACAAACCACCCCTCAAACAGAGTGACATAAAATAAGCTTTTATTATTACCCTTTACAGTGCTGTGGATTAACTGGATCCCTTGGTGGTTCTCATGTCGGGTCGCTAATGCGGTTGCAGTCAGATGTGTGTTGGGGCTGCAGTCCTCCAAAGGCTCACCTGAGCTGGAGGTCCAGGATAGCTCTCTCACAGGGTGTCAATTGATGCTGACTATTTCCTGGATTCACTCGGGGTTGTAGGAAGGGATGCCTGTGCTTGTCTTCATCTTGAAGCTGAAGCTTCTCATAGCGTGGTGCTAGATTCTCAGAAGAAACATCTCATTATTCTAGGTCTTGGGAGGCCTAGGACACCTAGGAGGAAGCTGCAAGGTTCTTAATACCTAGTCTTGGAAATCAGAGAGAGCACTCTCACCATATTGTATTGAGCAAGCAAGTCACTAAAACAAATCCAGATTCAAAGGGAAGGGCATTAGACTCCTGTTGGCGAGGAAGTGTTAAGGTCCCATTGCAGAAGAGCAAGTAGGATGGAATATACTGTAGTGGCCATTTTGGAACATACAGGTTGTAACAAGTAGTTTCCATGTTCCACTCTATGATGTTGATTCCCTGGTGGTGCTGCTGAGTTTCTGTAAATCAGGAGTCTGCAAAGTTTTTGGTAAAGGGCCAGATGGTGAATATTTTAAAGTTGCGGACAATACATCTTTTTTGCAACTGCTCAACTGTTTTGTTGTAAAAATGAGTATGACTGTGTTCCAATAAAATTTTATTTATGGACATAGAAATATGAATTTCACATAATTTTCACATATTGAAACTATTATTTTTGTTTTTTCCCTAACCATTTAATCATTAATTCAATGATTGTTAAAAACTTTGTGGTAAGGAGACTTTTGTGCATGGACTTTGCTGACTACTACGTTTTATATTTCACTTGAATTTCATTTTTAATTACTAAAAACTAAAAGAACACCAGATATATCTGCATATTAAAAATAACTAACTTTGATATATTGGGTATAACTGATTGATGAACTTATGTTCTCACTGGTTTACATTTGAACCTAAAAAATTAAAAAAAATTTTTTTGGTAAGATTTATTTATTTATGCATACAAGCTGGAATACAGGCCAGAGGTATGGGGTGGTGAGAGGGTTCACCAGAGACAGAGTGGGGAGCAGAACAGGCAGATCAGAAATACATTACTGAGGGGAGCAGCGGGCGAGGCAGGAGAGGTCTGCTGTGCCGTGTGGGATTCTCCCCGGCTGGGCGTCGAACTCGCATCGCCGCTGCGGACAGCTCCACAGCACAGCGCTTAACCGCTGCGCCAACAGGGAGGCCCTTAAATGTTTTTTTTTTTAATATTTTTTATTTATTTATACATATAAGAACAGGGGTTTAGGCCAGAGGTGTGGGGTGGTGACAGGATTCACCAGAGACAGAGTGGGGAGCAGAACAGGAGGCTCTACTGAAGTACACTGCTGAGGGGAGCAGCAGGCGAGGCAGGAGAGGTCTGCTGCACCATGTGAGAAGCTCCCTGGCCGGGATTGAACTCATGCTGCACTTAGCCTGTTGTGCCACCAAGGAGGCCCTACAATTTTTTTTTTAAGATTTATTTTTATTTATGCATACAAGAACTGGGGTGTAGGCCAGAGGTGCGGGAGGTGAGAGAATTGATCAGACACTGAGTGGGGAGCAGAACAGGTGGATCTACTGAAATACATTGCTGAGGGAGCAGCAGGTAACTCAGGATAGGTCTGCTGTTCCTTGTGGGTCAGCTCCCTGACTGGGTATTGAACTCATGCCTCAGTGGCTGGTGATAGTTTGCTAGTGCTGAGCCTTTAACCCCTGTTCCACCAGAGAGGCCCTGAACTTACAATTTTGTACTTAGAACTCTTAAAATTATATTCGTGAAAATGCTACTGTATTATGGCTTATTAAGACACTTGTCCTCTCAACAAGGTGAACAACTACTTTCTCTCATTTATTATTTAGGAAATCATTTTATTATATTTTATAAGTAAACTCACTGCAATTTTGCCAAGATAGTCACATTTCTTTAGTTAGATGGATCTTAAGAATTTTTGTATTTGTGAGAGGATTGCCCTTCTTATGAAACTGCTTTTATAGTTACAGTTGAGTTAATCCTTTAAAGATTCTGCTAATTCTATTATTTTTATGATTTTAAACTAATTACTAGAAAAGCTAACCTCTCTCTTAAAAATAGATTCTGGATAGCATTTGTCATGTTTGAAAATTCAATTGAACTTGAATGATTTTAGTTTTTTTAAGAAGTTTTTCTAATTATTATTTGTGACAATTTCCAAAGCCTTCAAATTTCGTAAAGCTAGATTTGATAGGGACTGAGCTGATCTGAAATAGTATATTATACATGCATTATAAACATAAAACTATAAACATATTTGTTAATGCTAAAGCAGCTATATCAATTCCTCTGCCCTTGTTTTAGGTGTCTTATAAAATAATCCTGTAATAATCCCCAAGTTAATTAATGTGGTCTTTTTTTTTAAGATTTATTTATTTATGTGTACAAGCTGGGGTGGCAGGCCAGAGGTGTGGGGCGGTGGGAGGGCTCACCAGAGATAGAGTGGGGAACAGAACAGGCAGATCGACTGAAATACACTGCTGAGGGGAGCAGCGAGCGAGGCAGGAGAGGTCTGCTGCGCCAAGTGGGAAACTCCCCTGCCGGTTATCGAACTCTCGCTGCAGCTGCTGACAGCTCCACAGAGCTGCACTTAACCTGTTGTGCCACCAGGGAGGCCCTAATGTGGTCTTTTAAAAGCTGTGGGGATGAATACATTCAGTAAATTAGGAATTCATCTGTACTAATTTTTTTTTCGGTCTCAGGTATCCCTACTTTGTTAGTTACTTTTATAGTAAATTTATAACGTGATGTTTATTAAACTGGACTTTGAAATAGGCAAAGAGGTCTAATTTTACAAAGTTGCCTTGGATATATTATATTTAAGGCTTAGTTTATTCATCTGCAAAATGGGGATAATAGCCTTAGAGGATTATTATAATGCTTAAATGATACAGGTAGACAAGGTTGTAAGACCTTAATGGCATCTGATAGTTAATCAATAATTGAAATATTTTTTTAAAAATTTAATTTTAAAAGTTTTCCATGTCAGAACATTACATGTTATATGTGTATTCAGTATAAAATAGAGTTAAATCAAAGGGTAGAAATGGCAATATCAAACACATTAAAATTGGTAAGACTGAAAAAGATTTGTTTAAAGTGGAAAAACCTTATGCAGTTTGGTGTTTCCATCTGACAGCGTACATTCTACAGGGACAAGATGAATGAAATTATAATTCATGTGATATACCTTATATTGATATTGATTTGTCTCTGTATGTCTACACATATACATGTACATATAACCAGTCTTCCTCTCTTTACATCCACGGTCTCCTCACTTTCAGTATTATTTTCCTGGAGTTTTGTAATAGACTCCTACCCCCTTTATATATAGCTCCCCTTCTTTCATATCTAGGTCCAGTGAACAGGTGAACTTTTGGTGTTTAAAAAAAAATAGAGATATAACTAACATTCAGTAAAATGCACAAGTATTAAATGTTCAATCCTATGAGTTTTGACTTTGTACACATTTCTATAAACACTACTCAAGTAAGATCGAGCGTATTTCTAAGTTCCCTTGTGCCCCTTCCAAACAGTTTCCCTCCTCATTGGGTAATCATTTTCTGATGTTTTTTAAAAAGATTTATTTATTTATGCATACAAGCTGGGTTATAGGCCAGAGGTGTGGAGTGGTGACAGGATTCACCAGAGACAGAGTGGGGAGCAGAACAGGCAGATCAATTGAAATACACTGCTGAGAGGAGCAGTGGGCGAGGCAGGAGAGGTCTGCTGCGCCATGTGGGAATCTCCCTGGCTGGGTATCGAACTCGTGCTCCCATGGCTCTAGATAGCTTTATAGTGCTGCGCTTAATCCGTTGTGCCACCAGGGAGAAACTACTTTCTGATTTTTATAATTTAAGATTAATTTTGCCTTGGACTTAATATATATGGAATTACACAGTTTATAATATTTTAGGTTAACTAGTTTGCTGGTCATATTTTATCAATACCCAACAATGCTGGAGTGTTCAAAACTAGACACCATATGGTCCCATCTTTCCTATCCTGGTCCGACTCCTACTATTACTTTGTATATATCGTTTACTTTTTCCTGAGTACCGTTTCTCATACAAAGTCTTCTACTTCCAGCTACTCAAATCTGAATGTCACCTTGACATTCATCTCCGATACCAGTTACCAGTATTTTCCTGGTTATCCTAATAAAATTCGAAACCTCTCTTTTTAACCTTGATTCCGTGATTATCATCTTGGACACCTCTCACACACAGAACATTTATTCTCAGCTCCTTTTCCAACATCATCCTTCCCTGCCCATCCCCATACCCTACTACCTCCCCGCTCCCCCAAGCATCCACAGTTTTGAATACCCATTTACTTTATTATGGAGCATTTGTGGTTCATGCTCTACATGAGCTGGAATCTGACTTTCTGGGCTGGAATGCTCATTCTACCAGCTGTGTTACCTTGGTTAGCTTAACTGACTTCTCTGTACTTCAGTTTCTTCTTCTGTAAAATGGAAATGCATCTGGTACTATGTCATGGGACTGTTTTGAGTTTTAAATGTCATAAAATGTTTATTACCTAGTAAAGATTCAATGAATGTTACTTGTTACTTTTAGATATTATTATATCAGAGTCTTTTGTGTTACTGCCTTATTTTTCTTCCAAATGCATTGCATTTTCCCTATGACTTGGGTTTAATTATTTAATGCCTACTATGTATTAAAAGCAGTTTGTTCATTTAATGGTTTTCTATGTGATAGTCTATCATGTGTGGGACAGTTGTGGACAGACAGAATATTAAGCGTCCTGGGTTTTATGCTTACTTCACCTAGCACCTGCATTTAGTTGATCTCATTTCTAAGAGTATCTTGCTTATTAAATTAAACGTAATAATCTCATTGTCCTTCTCTTTATTAAGGAAAAGTGAATGGATTCATACCTTTACAGTGGTGCCATGTTTAATCTATCTCAAACTTGATATTTAAGGAAAATCTTTTAAATACAGATCATCCCCTAATTTATCTGGGATATGTTTGTACTCTTGTTTGTTAGATTTTCTTTGAGTCTTGGGTATCTGTAGCTCTTTTTAAAAGCTTTTTGGTACGTTGGTACAATACTGTAGCATGCTTTGCATTGTTTAATTTAATGACATTTTTCTCCTCCAAGGAATTTGATAAATCCTTCTTAATTATTAACTGAGATGAAAAAAAATTATCACTACTTAATGAGGAATGACAAGGGAATAAAAAAAACCTATTAGTTTACCTTTATTTTTTTAGAGTTTACACTAGTATATAGCAGATATATTTGGCTATATAAGTGGGAACAAGCAGCAGCTTTGCTATTTTATCTAGCATTTGTGCATACTATGAAAGACGTTTACTGTGGTGTGGGAGCATGCCTATTTCCCTTCAAGCTTTTACTGAGCGACACATTCTGTGCTTAAATTTGATTCCATGCAGAGGAGTGAGAGTGGTTTTCTTTAAAGATATATAATACACAGGTCCCTAGGACCTTGGGGCTTAATCAGCTGCACACCTGATTGTAGTCTGTTTGTTTTTACTATTAAATTGATCGTTTCTAGGCGCTCGCTGAGGAAGTTGGAGCCTGTATAACAGCAGCTGTGTGTGGTGTCAGAATGGAACAATAATTCAGCCGAGCAGCGTATGCCTTGCCTTTGTTTCCTGAAATTGTGCATTGATTTCTTTTGTCAGTAGAATGCTTCAAATGAATGAAAGCAACATTTTCTATTTTTAGTGTGCTTTTGGTGGGGGTAGATGTCTTTAAAAAGTAAATAATTCATCGGCAAATTCAAATTTTATTCAGTACATCTAATTTATTTTTTTGCGTTTGAAAATTGATAGTAGAAATAAGACTAAGTGCAATCTGTGCCAGGTTTTGTATTCTTAGTTTCCTTCCCAGCTACTGTGAAAAGGAGAGGTGATCATTTAAGCTGCTGTTCCAGAGAACCTTGTTAACAGAGAAAGGAAGTGGGGACAGGAGCACTTAGCTGGCAGTTATGTCTTTTCCTGGGGCAAACACATATCACATTCATACACGTTTGGATTTGACTTCCCATTTTGTACTTTTTTTTTTTTTTAAACATGTCATTGTTCAGCACTACAGCCGAAAGTCCCATTATACGCTTACAAAATCCAGCAGAATGCTTCGTAAGAAGTTTCCTCCTCCGTCTAACATATTTCAGAGCTGTTGGCTGGACCTAGCATTCTGGCTCTAGAAACTTTGGCAATACAAGCAGAGAGAGCATCTCTGCCCTGAACATCTGTCATGAAAGCCTCATGGGCAGCCAGGACAATCGTCTGCGCCATGTTTTGTGAGGCAGCCTTCCCCTTAAACATTGGTATTTTATGCTGGTGATTAGAAGAATTTGGCATTTGGGAGCCAGGTCCTGTGACCTTGTATTTTGTATGAAAATACACAGCATTGCATTTTTATGTTATGCCCTTAATGTACAGTCCTACCACAAAAGCTTCCCCGAGGAGAGCCAATTTCAATCTGAAAAGAAAAAGATTTTATGGTGCCATTTAAACTGAGAAGGCATGCAAATATAATAGATTAAAATGAGGTGGAAAACAGATAAGTCTGTGGTAAAAGACTTAGCCAAAAAGGTTGATCCTGGTCCCTGACCATCACCTCCTGCACAGTTGTTTACATAAATTTCAAGATAATTGAATGCAGTGATATTTTCAAACTCTCCTGTTGGAGATGAAAGGAGTATTCTGTTTTCCTGAGACTATTAAAATTGCCTGTTACATGTTCAGCACACTGTGTTGCATTGAATGAAAGGTTTTTTTGGTATTGTTTTTATGTTCCCTAAGAGCTTTTACTGCTAGCCCGTACTTTTCAACGTGTGAAAGAAAGATCGCATGAGAATTATATGGCAAACGGTATAATCTTGAATTTCATGAAATTATTTAGATAGGTCGAAATTATCTAGATAAGGTTGAATCTAATGTCTGACATTATAGTTTGCCTCATACTGCCCAACATTTAAGCTTTCCAGTCAATGGTAAATGATACTCTGGGAAATAATTTGCTACAGTAGACTTCTGGAACACAAAAGTGACCCTAGACTGTATTGAAATAATTGTTTCAGATACTTGTGCTCAGTATTTGGAGATGTTGAAGGGAGACTTTTTGATAAAAACTCTTAGTTTCCTACTTCTTTAAAGGTGGTGTGATGGGGAAGTGAGAAGAGGGGTGGAAAGAGGCTGCATTTTCTATCGCTACAGTCTTGAATAAAAAATACCTGATAGATATTAAGTGTTGAAAATATGTTCTAATAGGATAACTTTTGAAAGGGATAATTCTAGGTAGATTGAATGTCATGACTTTAAGGATAATTTTCTGTAATTTACCTGGAGTCTTCTCGGTTGCTAATGATTATTCCCAAGCTAATTGCAAAAGAATCCCAGAGTACTAACTAAAGGGGACTGAAGCTATGGTGAAGTGACCTGCTCTATTTAAATATGCTGCCCAGAGAGAGGATTTAGTGTTTCTTATAAATAAGAATTTTCCCCAGTGAATATTGATTGATAATACTGATACATTATTTTTATTTCTCAAGACTAGGTGAAAACTATTATTATTATTATTTTTTTGAGGCATTTAAAACCAAAACATTGGTTTTAAAATGCTGTGTGTGATTTAGAGGTATAGGGTCATACTCTTTAGGTGTATGTTACCACACTACACCCACCAACAAGATACCCAAAGTCCTCTAACATAATCCATTGTGCCCCCTCCTCACTCTTGCCTCTTCCTTCCCCTCTGGTGACTTCACTTCTACAGTCAGATTTCTGGGATTTGTTATTGTCTTGGTTTTATCCCACCCTTTGTCTTGTTTCTCTTGTTCTGCGTATACTAATAAGTTACACCATCTGGTATTTGTCTTTCTCCTTCTGATTATTTTGCTTAGCATAATCCTCTCGAGTTCCATCCAGGTTATTGTAGAATTTATCATTTTTTAAATCTGAGTAGTATTCTATTGTGTGTCTTTGGGCACTTAGGTTGTTTCCATAGTTGGCTATTGTAAATAATGCTTCAGTGAACCTAAGAGGGCATACAGCCCTTCAAATTAGTGTCTGTTTTAAAACATGAAACCATTAAAATATTTTCAGTGTACATCTAAAATAACTGTTTCCTTAGCATACCAGGGTTCATTTTCATTGTAAAAATCTTGAATAATAGAAATAGTAAAAAAAAGGGAAGGAGAAGAAAAAGAAGGCTTTGGAATCAGATAGATTTTGTATTGAATCTGGGTTCTGCCCTTTGCCAGGCATGTGATCTTTGGTGATTTTATAAATCTTCCTATTGCAGACAACACCCAGCCCATGTTGAATAGGTTAATAAGATATTACATGTAAATGGCTTAAAAGAATATGCCACATGTAGTAAGTGTTGAATGCATAGTTAGACAAATGTAAGTGGTAATAAAACAGATCTTGAATACTTGTGAGACAGTGTATTGAGAGATTTACATTCTGCATAGATCTACATACATATTGATATACGTAATATATCTTATATGTATGTAATATATAAAATATATATGCAGGGGTGTGCATATATAAAAAATTCAGTAAGCATTTCCAATTCTCTTTAAAGCAGAGTATCTGCTCAATAAATGGAAGATTTTATTATTAATAACATCCAAAATCCTCCCACATAGTGATAACGTCCCTTAATCTGCCTTAAGTTTAAATAGTCTTTGAATGGTATGTATAAAAAGATATCATTATAGATAATACTTTGTAATCTGCTTTTTATAATTAAACAGTAGTTCATAAATATTGTCACAATAATGAATTTAGCAGCCAGAGACTATTTTGTTGTAGGTTGAAACTTATTACCAATGGTTATTTAGAGTTTTTTTTTCTTTTCACTTTTCTTGTGTAAAGAGATGTAAATATTTTTGCTTTAATCTTTGCATATAACCATGCTTTTATCTTTAAGATAAATTCCTAGAAGTGAAATTGAAGAACACAAGTCATTGCAAAAGTTAAAAATACTTGGTTCCAATTTACTAGATTTCTCTGGGATTTTGTATTTCTTTGGTGTATACTTTAAGGTATCTTTTTTTTTTTTTTTTTGGTAAATTTAGAACTTGTAAAGTCATGTACGCATACAATAATATCATTCACTCCCTTTTGGTTAAGAAAAAGTGAGCTTCTAATTTTATTTATTTTTAGCTATGTGGGGCTTTTTGGGTAAAGAAATGTGGCTAAAGTGATCCTTTCCATACCTCCCTTCTCTGAGCAGGTCTTAGTGGGGACCTTTGGTTAGACTGCAATCCAGGTGAGTTTGGCTTAAGTGCAGCTGGGCCATTTGTCCATACCTTTACACTCACAAATGTTCCTTAACCTGGCCAAACATGTAACAAATCATATAAAATAATCCAAGGAAAATAATCTGTCATAGGAGCTAGAAGAGCCCAAGAAGGTCGTCAATAGCATGTTTGCTCATTGTAAGAAATTCAGACATTGTCAGTTGGTAAGTATATATTTACTGTATACATGTAAATCCTCTCTCTGGGCAGCGTATTCAAACAGAGCAGGTCACTTCGCCGTAGCTCTCTAGGGAGCCTTAATTTGCTGATCCAGTGCATTTCTTCACCAGTGGGCCTAGGCATACCTGTATGTCACTATGGAATACTGTTATGTGCTAATTCCTTTGAAGAAACCACTGGTTGGAAAAGTTTCTGATATATTTAGCTTTTTCATGTTTGTTTTTAACATAGGCTGTGCAGCAATATCATTGCCAAAGGGATGTACAGTTAACTCTGAATTAATCTAGTGCTTTGAGGAAACCTAGTTTTATTCTATAAAACTTGGTACATGGACTTACACACAAATATACATTATCATCATCATCTCCGTGTCATCATCATCATCATCATCATCATCATCATAATCAGACTATATTATTTGCTTCTTTTTTTGGCCTTTCCTTCTCCATCCTCCCTCCACTGTCTATCCCACTCCTTTCTTTTTCTCTTGACTGAGTCATATTTACCTTTAGTGGAAGATAATTTCTGGAATAATCAAGGTTTTCTCTGGGGGATGTCTTCAGTGGCTAAGTGAACTTGACCAAGAAAGCCTGAGTGGTATGTGTGCCAGTGTTATAGCTATTTTGCATTTAAGAGCCTTAGAAATTTGTCATCCTGAAATGCAGGATTGAATTTTCACTGTGTATTCATTTTTTTTACACTGAGTATGAATGTAATTTTAGTAGACAAGCAAGCTGATTGGTTATTTATTTAAAATTCTGCTGTTGTTGGGGTGTTCTGCTTTTCTCCTCCAGTGAAGCCTTGAGATGCTTACGTGCCAAGGAATCGTGGTACAGTCACTAAATTAGCAAGAACTGTAAGGCATTATTTTAGATACTCTTAAAGAATATAGTTCTCTATATAAGTGAGACTATCTGGTGTTTATCTTTTTCCTTCTGACTTATTTCCAATAGCATAATCCCTTCTAGCTCCATCCATGTTGTCACATGAGTTTGTCTTTTTTGATCACTGAATAATATTCTGTTGTGTAAATATAATACAACTTTTTAATTGATTCATCTATTTTGAGGAATTTGTGTTATCCCCATATATTGGCTATTGTAAACAGTGCTGCCATAAACAGAGTAGTACAACTTTCCTTTCAAATAAGTGTTTTTGTGTCCTTTGGGTAGATTCCTAGGAGTGGAATTGCAAGATCATATGGCAGATCCATTTTTTAGTGTTCTGAGGGACCTCTACACAGCTTTCCATAGTGGCTGGACCAGTTTACATTCTCACCAGCAGTGTAAGAGGGTTCCTTTATCTCTATAACCTCTCCAGCATTTGTTATTTTTGTTTTACTTTTTTTTTTTAATGTGAGCCATTCTCACTGGTGTGCGGTAGCATATCATTGTGGTTTTGATTTGCATTTCTCTGATAACTAGTGATGTTGGACATTTTATAACTGTATATATACACATTATATATATAGATACACACACATTACATATATTATTGCCATTTGCATTCTTTGGAGAAGGGTCTTTTTAGTTCTGCCACTAGTGAGCTGACTTTAAAATAAAGTGCTTATGCTGAATTATCTAGTGTAATCCAGTGTAATCACAGGTTCCTTAAATGTGGAGGAGGGAGGCTGAAGAAGAGGCCAGAGTTATGTGAAGTGAGAACTCAGCCTGCTGTTGCTGGCTTTGAAGACAGAGGAAGAGGGCCAGAAGTCATGGAATGTGTGTGTCTAATGTAACTTTCTGGAAATATTCTTGAATTATATATATATATATTTTTTCTTGCATTTATATTTACATATATTATATACATTATATTATATTATATTATAAAGTGAGATATTAATCTCACTTTGTTGTACACAAATGGGAGCTTTTTATACATACTTTTATATTCCTTGAGTTATTACAGTTTCAACCAAATGTTGAAAAGAGATATGGAAACTTAGATCAATTGTATTCCTTTAAAAAAAGCTTCATAATAGTCCTTTATACAACTGCACCACAATTTATTTATTTATTTATTTTAAAAGAATTTTTCTTTTTTTTTAAGATTTATTTATTTATGCATACAAGCTGGGTGTGTGTGGTGGGCGGGGAGGGGTGTGTGTGTGTGTGTGTGAGAGAGAGGATTCACCAGAGACAGAGTGGGGAGCAGAACAGGCAGATCTACTGAAGTACATTGCTGAGGGGAGCAGCGGGCGAGACAGGAGAGGTCTGCTGTACCATGTGGGAAGCTCTCTGGCCGGGGATCGAACTTGTGCTGCAGTGGCTCTGCATAGCTTCATAGTACTGTGACTTAACCGATTGCGCCACCAGGGAGGCCCCACCATAATTGATTTAAATAGTCCTCTGTTGATGAACCATTATATTGTTTTCAGTTTTTGCTGTTACAAGTTGTGTTAATCCATCTGGGCTGTTCTAATAAAATACCTAGTGGCTTATAACCAAAAGAAATTTATTTCTCACAGTTTTGGAGGCTGAAAGTCCAAGATCAAGGCACTAGCATGATCAAGTTATGGTTGAAAGTCCACTGCCTAGTACGTAGACTCTGTCTTCTTGTTATGTCCTTGGCGTTTCTTTTATAAGGCTACCAGTCACTTCCCAAAGACCCCCACCTCTAAAATATAACAACATATGATTCAACATATAAGTTGGGGTGGGGGGACCACAAACATTCAGTCTGACAGGTGAAAAATTTATTTTGCAGCATAAAATCCTAAAAATAGTGTGGATAAACTCATGAGTTAAAAATTTTGATGGCTATTGTCAAATTAATCTCCAAAGAGGCCATCCTATGTATAATTTGCTTTAAAACCATTGTCTAAGGTAGGTTGTACCTTGATTTTAAGTTTAAGTGCAAGACACTGAAAGACCGAGATAACAGTGTCCCTCTCTTTATTCCCCACTAAATACATTGCCAAACTTTGAGGCCTGATTGCCAGGCTTCAGTTACACTGATGATCTGTGTCCTAGAGCCACTGTGGTTCCTTTGACAGCAGCTAGAATGCCCACATCCTACAGCCTAGTTCCTGTAGGAGCTAGGGATAATTCTAATAACAGTGAGGAGGAAGATGGTGACATCCAACTTTGTTTTTTCCCTTGTTTGGTGTACTCATGGTGTAGTTAAATATAGAAACAATATTTAACTAGCATGCATGATGCCTGCATGTAGTTCTTGTGTTTTTGAAACACAGAGAAGAGGTATAAGACTTTAGCATATCTTAATTTTTCAATGACAGATGTTTGTCTTATGAATAGGAAAAATTATGTATTATTTTAGGGGCCATAGATGTGGGATTTGGAACATTTTCCATAAGACATCTTCAGCAGCAATGTTTGAAAATACCTGCTCACCTCACTTTCATCAATGATGTGCATAAATACACTTTAAAGATGACTGTTCTACCATTTTCTAGCCCTGGGATGTTAGGATGATCACCTAGTTTTCTTACCTATAAAATGAAGATAATCGTACACAGAAACACGTTGATTTTTTTATAATTATTGTTACTATTAATCTTCTTTAACCTGGTGGATGAATGTAATATTTCATTTGATCGTGTTTCTTTAATTATGAATGAATTTGGACATTATTAAAGACATATAAAATTGTTTTTTATTGATGTGTAATTGCTTATTTATATTCAAAAGATTAATCTTTAGCCCGTATATTTTGTAAGTGAATTTTTCCAGTTTATCATTTGTCTTTTGTTTTTATTCATGGCATTCTTTTTCATGTGGGTATTTTAATATTTATATAGACAGATTTGTAATTTTTTTGTTTATGGCTTTTGTTTTGTAGCTTGCCTACAAGGACTATCCCTTCTCCAAGATTAAAACAAAAATGTTAAAATCTCCTATATTTCCTTGTAGGATTTCTACACGTTCCTTCTTTACTTTTGAATCTTTGATCCACTAATGGATTCTTTTTTTTTTTAAGATTTATTTATTTTTGCATACAAGCTGGGGTACAGGCCAGAGACGTGGGGCAGCGAGAGGGTTCACCAGAGACAGAGTGGGGAACAGAACAGGCAGATCAGAAATACACTGCTGAGGGGAGCAGCGGGCGAGGCAGGAGAGGTCTGCCGCACCATGTGGGATTCTCCCCGGCCGGGCTTTGAACTCGCATCGCGAGCTGTCAACAGCTCCACAGCGCAGTGCTCAACCGCTGCGCCACCAGGGAGGCCCCACTAATGGATTTGTTTTCTTTTTAAGGAAAAATTAGTGTAATTAGATATTAAAATGAGATTTGGCAAAATCTATAGGGCCTTTATATTAATATGTATTTTAGCATAGTGGTGCCATTCAATATATAGTCTTTCATGGATAATATAATTAATATATATATATTTTTTTACTTTTGAGGTTTTCAGTATGACTTTAGAAGTGGAATAAATAATGCTTTGAGCCATCATTGTACACAAAATGATTTACTTTTTTGTTCTAGAGTTATCCAAGTAATATGTAAGGAATTAGCTAAGAATGAATTGCCATTGAATCATCACAAAACACATGTTAGGGCCTCCCTGGTTGTGCAGTGGATTAAGCACAGCACAATGACGCTATCCAGAGTCACTGCAGCACAAGTTTGACACCGGGCCAGGGAGATTCCCACATGGCACAACATATCTCTCCTGCCTGGCCTTTTGCTCCCCTCAGCAGTGCACTTCAGTCGATCTGCCTGTTCTGCTCCCCACTCTGTGTCTGGTGAATCCTCTCTCTGCCCCACACTGTTGGCCTATACCCCAGCTTGTGTGCATAAATAAATAAATCTTAAAAAAAAAACCTCACATGTTATTAGTAATCAGTCTTTGGAACACCTTGCTGGTATCTAACTCTATTTTGTCACGTATTATTATAGCAATATGAGAGAGGAAAATATATTCTACTCTTAGTTATTTTTTATTTTGATTTAATATTCCCAGTAGGGTGAATGATGAATTGTTTATGCTTTATAGAGTCTTAGTATTGTCATTTGAAATTAGCGTTTATAAAAATAGTGACTAATGAAGCAAACATTGACATGTATTGCTGGGTTGTTTGAGCCTATTCCTTTTTAATTTTTCCATTGTGGCCTGATAAAATCCTAGTCTACTTGAGGAAGTCATGTTTGATACAAATGAAATTTTTAGTTCCAAGTATTTTCTTGATTAAACATCATATATTTCTTCTTTGATAACAACTTCATATTCCCAGGTCAACAGACCTCTGAGAGGTGGCCAAGGAGGTTCCTGTGTTTAATTACTGTTAGCCAGTGAATGTTTGTCATCATGAGTGGGGTCTGAAGGGAGCCTGACCTCATCTCAAGATGAGGAGGTGGTGGTCAACATCACAATGCATAAAAATTGCTATTCACTGAAGTCCCTCAGAATATTTCATAATGTTATTTCAGTCCTTCATATTTTATTATCAGTGATATTGTTTGTTAAGTTCAAACTTGCAAAGTAATACCACCATACTCCTGCGAGATAGCAAATATTATTCCCATTAACAGTTGCAGAGATTCCATCTGAGGGAGTTTTAGTGACTGCCTTGCCTGAGGATGAAGATGCCAGTCTGTTTCTTAACTTTTTTTTTTAAAGATTTATTTATTTATACACACACAAGCCGAGGCACAGGCCAGAGGTGTGGGGCGGCGAGAGGGTTCACCAGAGACAGAGTGGGGAGCAGAACAGGCAGATCAGAAGTACACTGCTGAGGGGAGCAGTGGGCAAGGCAGGAGAGGTCTGCCGCACCATGTGGGATTCTCCCCGGCCGGGCGTCGAACCCGCATCGCGAGCTGTGGACAGCTCCACAGCGCAGCGCTCAACCACTGCGCCACCAGGGAGGCCCCTGTTTCTTAACTTTCTAACCAGAGTTCCTTAATTACATTTATATTTCTCAGGGTCAGCGAGGTTTTAAAAGGAAAATGGAAAAACCACACATTTTTCAATGACAGCAACAACTCTGAAATAAGTCCTTTACAATACCTCTTAGAGCACCCTGGCTTGCCATTATTTACTTTCAACAGTTTGTTCTTTCATAAGACACAGCCCTGGCTTGGGTACTTAAATTCACATCTTTCTCTTTTCCTTCTCTCTCAGATGTTTTCTTTTCTAGGCTCCATAAAGAAAGAAAAGGGGATTGTTGCAGTTTTGATTTAAGTATCTGATAGAATGTTCATTTTAAGAGAAGGAATAAGCAGGCAGGAGGGAGGTGGAAGAAAGGGAAACCTTACCTTTCTAGAAAACAAATTGAATAACATCTCATTTGTTAAAAAACCTGATAAGCCCAGTGCCATTTGAGAACTTGACATGTACCAGGCAACACTGAGGTGCTTCGTGTTATTAATGCATTTAATACCTAAGGTGAGTTTTATCATCCCATTTCACACAGGAGGAAATGAACTCAGAGAAGCTTTAAAGAAGCTTATCGAAGCTCACCCAGTGTCAAAGCCAAGAATTAAACCCAGAACTCTGTGACTCGAATGTTAATGCTTAATTATTTCTTATATCACTAATTTTTATGCATTTATATCCAGACATTTCCCAAATTTAAATCACTGGACCTCTAGACCTAGTGTGGACTTCTCTAGTTTATACCTCTAGTCCTAAACCTCTCTGAACTCCAGGCCTATTTATCCAGTGGCCTACTCAACATTTCTAATTCAGTGGCTTATAAAAGCATCAGACTCAATACATCCCAAGCTCCTGATTTCTGATGTCTCCTCCACCTATTACTTAGCCATTCATTGCCTTCCCAAGTCCTGACTGCCTCATCCTTCTGGCTGCCTAGGGAAATTATTCATGACTCAACCTTTATTTCTTATACTACACATGTATGTTATCAAGAAATGTTGTTGGGTTTACCTTCAAAATATGTTTACCATTACCCAAGGCCCTATATTCTTAACTGAATCACTGCAAATTCTTACCGGTGACCTGGCTTTCCCTCTGTTTCCCAGTTTATTCTCAACACATCAGCTATAGAGAGCCATTTCAAACTCCAGTGAGACGTCTCACTCTTCTCCTTAAACTCTCCAATACTTTCCTTCACCCTCAGAGTTAAAGCCCTGCAGGATCTGGCCCCATTACCTCTCTGACCTACCTTCTGTTATGTTCCCTCTCACTGATCTGTTTAGTCGTGAAGGCCTCCTTGCTATTTGTGGAGCACACCTGACACAGAGCTGCCTTAGGGTCATTATTCTTCATCTTCCTCCTTCCTAGAATGCTTTCCAGACAGATACCTGTATGGCTCACTCCCTCGTTTCCTTCAAGTCTTTGAGCAAATGGTACCCTCTCAGGGAGCCATACACTGACCACTGTATTTGCTGGCTCTCCCCATCTTCCTTATTCTGTTCACATCTCTTCCAGTGCACTTACCACCTTCTGATAGATACATTTTTCTGATATAAGATATTGATTAATGTATATTGTCTATCTCCCTTGCTGTCTATTTTCTCACTCCTAAATGAAGGCTCCATAAAGGCAGGGTTTTTTGTTGTTGTCTGTCTGTCTGCTTGGTTCATTTTGTATGCCCAGTGATCATATCAAGGCCTAAGCACATTGTTGGTGACTAATAAAACCTGTGGAATGAATAGATTTGTTCATAAATGTATATCAAAATCTGTGCTAAGAATGAGAGTGAGAGACACAGGGGTCATCCCTACTTATCACACTATTGATTCTACTATTTTAGGACTTCTCTCTTCCAGTTAAAGGGAAACAAAATTCTAGAAAAGTTGTAACTCCCAGTGGTGAGAGGGGCCAGCATGTGATCAGCAGTTACTTTGTAGTAGGTATTTCTTGTGGATAGATGGCATTCCTTTTACCTTCCAACAGCCCTGTGAGGAATATATCTGTGTTTTGAGGGAAACAGTGATTCAGAGATGTTTTGCGCTCTGCCCAAACCTAATTCTCCTATAAGTATCATAGGTAAAGAGTCAAATCTATGTCTGGGCTTTCCCCATTCTGTTATATTGTTGCTCCAAAGCAGATTCCCATAACCCATTTTCTGAAGACCCTTTCAGTCTATATTCAACTTGTCTGGGCCCTCTGATTTTTTCTCTCTCTCTTGGGGTACTGCCAACTCAATGTCTGTTTAAAGTCTTGCTTTTTACTTACTGGGCCATATGCTTGCAGTTTCACACCTCCACAAAAGTGTTCTTTCACTAACTGAAATGCTTTTTCTTCTCTTTTCTGCCTGGGAAATCTATGCTTATCCTTGAAAGACCAACTCGTGTGTTACTTACTCCATGAAGCCTTTTTTTAGCTTCTCTTGAGGGAGTAGTTGGTCACCAAACACTGCTCTCCAGAATGCCACCTATCATGTGATATTTACTTTGTTCTAGCAAGTCCTTCTGGAATTCCCTCTATTCCCGAGAAGGTCACTTAAGAAACCCTTAAGGGTTTCTTCTGTTTTTGCTTTATCAATCCCAAGGATAGGGTCTACAATATAATTTATACTAAGTAAATATTTCTTTAGTCATTTAATGGAGATATGAACTATAATGGATAGTGGAAACACCTTGGGATTTTTAATTTAAATATAGAAGAATGACAGTTATTACCTGAGAAAAATCTAGATGATACCTCAGAAATGCTCTGTGGATTAAACATTCATATTTCATTGCTTAGCCTTGTTAAGGCTACTCCAGATAAGGTTACTTATCACTCTGAGCTTCCACCTCATCTGTGGAACACTGTTTGGTACCTACCTAATAGTGTTGCCAGGAGGATTGAATGACAATGTATGAAAAGGTACTGCCATATGTTAAGCACTAAATAAATGTAATTACAACAGAGCCTTCTGGAAGAGTTACTGTTTGTACTACATGGTCTTATTTAAGTTCAGCTAAATAGATTGCGCAAAACACTAAACTAATAGCACATAAGTCATTAAAAAAAAGCAAGCCACTTGATTTTTGTGTTACCTTATTTGTTCATCCTCAGAATGATTTCTGCCACTTTTTTTCCTACACCCAGCCCTCAGTTGAATATTTTAAACATTTAAATAAATATTAACTATTTTATGGTTTCACTTAAAACAGGACTATAAGGAAACCAAATAGGAGAGAGACACTCAGCGGGTGGGGAGGGGAGGATAAGGGCACAAAATGGAGTAGAAAAGAACACAAGGGACCATGGAGATGGATCACGGGTGAATAGGTGGTGGGCTACCCAAGGGGAATACAAAATGTAAAAGACATAAAAAACAATAAAAATATATTTTTTAAAAAATAGTAAATAAATATTGACTATTTAAAACATTCAAATAAATATTGAATATTTTAAACATTTAAATAAAAGGAGTTTACAAATGGTCGTGTCTCGGGAAATATTATCTTGAGAGTTGTGTGTTTCATCAGAACACTGTAATTGCAGACATGTGACAATCTCAGGGAAGATGTTTTTACCAAGTAGAGCATTTGATTGCAATATGTGAATCTGTGTGGTTGCCTGTGATATGGTGTCCATATGATAGCATTACGTTTAGAGTTTGCTATGAAAAATTTAAAGCCATGCGAATGTCATGTCTAGCTGCAATTTGAGTTTACATTGACTTAGTGTGCTTTCTGTGCTTTGTCAGAAAACTTCCTAGACTGGCAATAATTAAGGGATTTGAATTAAATAGATGTAATATGAAATCTTTGACAACTGTGGATGACTTAGCCAACTTAATATCAGGTGGTTTGGAGGCTGGGGATGTTTTTCATTGTTATGATTTTCCATGCCAGATTTTTATTCTAGAAATTGGCCAGAGAGGGCTTGCTGAGGAAATAAACACAGATGTAAATAATGATTTAAGAAATGAGCTTGGAATTCAGAGATATTTTCAATGGCCCACTATAATTATTATATATTTGTAGAAATACCATTAAAGATGAAACAAACTACTCTTTGATTGATTAAAACAGATTGTATTTAGCTGCCTGAGATACAACAGTAACCAAGATAAAAATGGTTCCTGTCTTTATGGAGCTTATATTTTAATGAATAAAGCAGACCTCAGACCATGTAATACATGCATATTTATCAAACAGGGTGCCAAGAACAAGGATTATTGGGCTTTTGCGATGGATAAGATGGTCAGAATCAGAAAAAGCTTTTCTGAAGACCTAAGAGTTAGGTGTGGGATTCAGGAAGTCAGCCTTGTGAAGGAAGAGCATTTCGGTCAGGAACTCATGAACCAAAGTTCTGACAGAGGAAGGAACTTAGGCTTTGCCAGCTAGAAAAAAGGCCAGTGTGGCAGGAGTGGACGTGGGGAGGCATTTAGGATGTTGTTGTGTAAGGTGAGAGGTGATGGTGGCAAGGATCCAGGTGACTGCGGTGGTGAGAATGAGAAGAGGTTGTGTTCAGTATAGATTTAGAGGGTAGCACAAGTAGGACTTGCTGGATTGAGTTTGGGGATTGAGGGGGATGGAGAAATCAAGGAAGACTCTCAAGTTTCTAGCCTGAGGAACTGAATGGATGGGAATGCCATTAATTGACATAAGAAGTTATCTGAAGGAAACAGAAAGACACAACAAAAGCCAAAGGAAATATGAAGGTTGGCAACCCTTAGCAGAGTCTAGCCACCCACATGTTTTCATTCTCATTCTCTTGCTTTTTACCAAAAATAAAAGCTTTTCATCTGCTGCAGACTCATTGAGCACAGTGCAGCCTCTGTGTCATCTATAATTTATGCAGTGTTCTCAAGTAAAAACGTCAGTGTCCAAAGCCTTGTGATTCTGTTCTGGTTTCCCAGAATATTTTCACAGGGCAGATATGAAAGGAAAGATTTAAAAACAAATATATATATATATACATATATATACATATATACATATATATATATATACACATATACACAAATATATATATATACACACATATACATACACATACATACACACACATATAACAACATATATATACAACAACAACAATAACAACAACAACATTTTGCTGGGAAAGTAACTGCCCATGTCAGGTGGAAGACTGCAAAGCTGAATCTCCTCCAAAGGTCTTTCCAGTGTACGTATGGAAAGCAAAACATACCGACCAGTCAGTTTATTTTCCTATAAACAGGATACAGGTATTGGTATAACAGGTCCTAGGGAACCAATAACCCCTTTAGTTGAATTACACACCTACAAAAAAGGACAAATACCAGATATAACTTAATTATGAACCTTTAAATTGCACCATAATAATTGAAGCAACACTGAATTACAACATTACATAAGTTTCAAGTGTGCATCATTGAAAATCAACGTGTATATACTACATTGAGTTCATTACTAAAAGTCCAACTCTTATCTTTATATATATATACACACACACACATATATATACACACACACATATATATACACACACACACACATATATATGTATATACATATATATATGTGTGTGTATAAAGGTAGAGTTGGACTTTTAGTAATGAACTCAATGTTTATATATATACACACACATATACATACATATATACATATATATACGTGTGTGTGTGTATAAAGATAGAGTTGGACTTTTAGTAATGAACTCAATGTAGTATATACACATGTTGATTTTCAGTGATGCACACTTGAAACTTATATAATGTTGTAATTCAGTGTTGCTTCAATTATTATGGTGCAATTTAAAGGTTCATAATTAAGTTATATCTGGTATTTGTCCTTTTTTGTAGGTGTGTAATTCAACTAAAGGGGTTATTGGCTTCTCTAGGACCTGTTTTACCAATACCTGAATCCTGTTTATAGGAAAATAAACTGACTAGTCGGTATGTTTTGTTTTCCATATGTACACTGGAAAGACCTTTGGAGGAGATTCAGCTTTGCAGTCTTCCACCTGACATGGGCAGTTACTTTCCCAGCAAAATGTTGTTGTCTTTTAATAATAACTTTTCTTATTATAAATAAAATATTTTCACTGTAGACAATTTGGAAAGTACTGAAAGCTATGTAATCACTTCTAATTCCAATACTGAGATTACTTTTTTCCAGTTTTTTTTTAAACATTCTTTACTTTTTTTTTAAGATTTATTTATGTATGCATACAAGCTGGGGTACAGGCCAAAGGCGTGGGCGGCGAGAGGGCCCACCAGAGACAGAGCGGGGAGCAGAACAGGCAGATTGAGGGAAATACACTGCTGCGGGGAGCAGCTGGTGAGGCAGGAGAGGTCCGCCACACCACGTGGGAATCTCCCCTGCCAGCCGACAGCTCCACAGTGCAGCACCCAACCGCTGTGCCTCCAGGGAGGCCCACTTTTTTCCATTTTTTAAAAAAAATATAAGGTGTGATGCTGCATATACTATGTGCAGTTTTATATCCTTCTTATTTCACTTAACATTCTTGTGACTCCTTTCTATAGCTCATTAACTTATTCAAAGGTAAAGGTGAGTAAAGCTGGGCCTCTCCTAGTCTTCTAGAAGTGAGTGTGTTTTTGTGTTTTCCCTTTCTTTGTAAAAGGACATCATGAACACAGAATGTAAGTGGATTTGCCTTTGTCTGTTCATTTCTTGATCACACTCTGCCTACTATAAATGTACTGTGTTTGAGGGCAGGGTTATCATGCATTTTTGTTTGGTTTGGATACTTGGGTGTTTGGCAAATATATCTTTATGGACAAGTAACAAAACAGTTTACCTAATAAGTACTCTATTAGCATTTTCCCAGCACATTTTATTTTTTAATTGTATTTAAAACTGCAATTGTATTTCTGATGGCTATAACTGCTATGCAGTTCTCTGCTGTACATATTAGGGAAATACACCAGATGAATATATTTTATTTTAGCAATACATTCATTTCATAATATTCCATTGCAAAGATGAAGAATCATAGGCCAGATACAAGGAGAAGCAGATGAATCAGGAACATTAAGAATTGTATCTAGTGATGATGGAGCACAAGGAACCCTAGACACAAATTCTTTGTTAAATTTTTTTCACTATCTCTTGGCATTTCCCCAGTAATAACTAGTGAAAAATAAGTAGTGTACTAGTGAGTAAATATTCTTGCTTTAATCCTCTGTGAGCTTTATGTGCCATTATTATTCCCCAATTTGTGTGTGAAGGAACTGAGATGCAGAGAAATTGATTGAAGTGTCCCAAATCATGCATTTGCCATTGCTGGGTCTGTTACATGCACTCAGGTCATTGTGACAAATGAGTCTGTGGCACCTATCACGATGGCACACGTAATCTACTTACATCCCATTTTGCTCACTAGGGTAGAAGGAATTTACTTGTGAACGTGTTAGGTGCTGTTGATGTTCATGTTTTGGTAAATTCTAAGTCTCTGCCTTTCTGATTCTTTTACTCCTTTCTGTTCATTCCAACTTCCTGATCAGGTGTCAATTTGTGCCAGGTGAAAACGAGAGTTTCGGTGCACTACTGTAGAGTATATTTCTTGCTCACAGTTGAGAGAGTTACATAGGTCAGATGAAATAAAAGAGAAGGAAATAAATTGGAGAGAGCTTTGCTCATATAAGGGATTCTTTTACATCTGTCTTAATGGTGACATGGAGCAGGGGCTTAACTTTAGCTTATTCATTTCATTGTCAGTTTCTGTGGTGAAGGAAGTAGAAGGATGCTTATTATAGATTTGTGGATGATCTAAAACTGTAGATTTAGTTTGCATTAATTCCTTTTATTTTCTCTAATGATTTGAAAGATAGGCTATTTAAAATGTACTGATTTTAAATTATGGTTGAATTTTATAAACATGCTTTAAAAATTATTTTTAATTGAAGTAGCATTGCATTTTAACATTATATATGTTTAGATGTGCCCTGTTGAAAATCAACCTGTTTATATACTGCATTAAGTTCACCACTAAAAGTCCAATTCTGTTCTTCACTGTATAGTTGATGCCTTTGTCCTGATTTATCCGCCCTTCTTCCCCCTTCCATTCTGGTAACTACCATTTGATCCTATAGAGTCAAAGTTTATTTTTGTTTAGTTTAGTTCATCTGTCTGTTTTCTCTATATTACACATATGAGTAAAATCATGCTTAGAGCTATATTGACTATTTGTCTCATTATTCTTATGTTTTATGCATATAGCATAATGATTAAGTGTGCAATGTAATGATTTGATATATGTACATTCATTCTTTGTATTTCTGAAGGTACCTTTCTTTGGCCCATATATATATGAATGATAGCTTCCCAGGATAAAATTAAAACAAAAAATTTAAATTCTTGCATTGGGGCTGCTTCTTATACTTCTTTGTTCTTCAAACAGTGTTCAACATTGTGTTTGGATATAATTGATGTACTCCCAGATATTGACGATATAAATTTTTAAAAATGAAAATTAAATCTTCGGGAGTTGTAGGATATTTGTTCACATGTTTTGAATTAGTGCTTCTTCACATGGGAGGTTGTTTGAGTTATATACTAACATATTTATACTTGATTACTTGGTTTCAGTGCCTAAACATAGCAAATAATAGCCCAGCTTAAGACCTCTAACATCAACTAGTTATTATGTTACTTCAGACCATACTAAATCATCAATTTGAGTATAATACAAGGAACTTCTTTATTGGGAATTATTTTTCCTCTTAACAGAATACTTTTGAAAAAAGACATTGATAGGGAGTCAAGAGACCTGAATCTTGTTCATTATTTAGGATGTGAACATAGGCCTGTCATTTAGCTTGCTGGGAACAGTAATTTGTGCTATAAAGTCAGAGAGTTGAAAATCAAGATTTCTTTTGATTTTTGTTCAAGTCCTGTAACCATCTGTCAAGTCTTGCAGCCACAGTAATCCCATGAGTGGGATGTTTCGCAGAACCTCAGTTGGTTCGAGGCAGTGCCCTTGACTCCGCCGGCTTAGAATAACAACTGTTTCTGTGTGTGGGCCAAGGACTCCAGGATTTATATGGGCTGCCAGTGGAGAGTTAGCTTGTTTTTTGTTATTAGCAAAAGTCTTTACTTTTTAACTCTTTGTTGTTGTATTTGCAAGTGCCAAGTATCAGAATATTGACAAACTTGTGTGAGTGAGTGGTTAGAAACACACCTGCTTTTGTATTTTGAGAACAGAATATTCTTTAACCGATCAGGTTATCTATCTAAATGATAGGGAGATCAGTAACGCTTTTTCTTTTTGCAGAAGAGTAACTATTTCCTATAAAATTTTCAGATGATTTTTTGCATAATGATTAAGTGTGCAATGTAATGATTTGATATATGTACATTCATTCTTTGTATTTCTGAAGGTACCTTTCTTTGGCCCATAATAAAACATGCAACTTATTTTGACTTTATCTATCTTCAGAAATTAATAGTTTTCATAAAAATCAGTAATTTGGAAAACTGATAGTATGTTCTATTCAATATCAGTTATATGTCTTTTCTGCTGGTTGACTTCTTAATGGAGGCCTCTTTTTTGGAGGGCACATTGTGCTTCTTTACTTGAAGATAAATATGCTTTAATTTCTTGGTTCATTGTGGTGAATTAAGCATCAAAATTCTTTTCTTTTTTTTTTTTAAGATTTATTTGTTTATACATACAAACTGGAGTACAGGCCAGAGGCATGGGGCAGTGAGAGGGTTCACCAGAGACAGAGCGGGGAGCAGAACAGGCAGATCAGAAATACACTGCTGAGGAGAGCCCTGGCGAGGCAGGAGAGGTCTGCTGCACCATGTGGGATTCTCCCCAGCCGGGCGTCAAACTCGCATCGCGCGCTGCCGACAGCTCCACAGAGCAGCGCTCAACCACTGCGCCACCAGGGAGGCCCACGTATTGATATTCTTAAAAGGGAAGCTAAGCAGCAAAAAAGAGAGATGTTTAAGAATTACGAATCCTGTTTTGATATCTGTCCACTTTTTAATGAGAAATCGCAATGTAGAAATATTTTAAGTCGGTTGACTGGCCATATTTGTAAAGCTTCTGTGTGATGGTACCAAAAACAATAGGAAATATAATTTCTGATCTTGAATTGATTATTATTTAAAGGGAAAAGAGGGTGTTCAAACCAAGAAATGTTTCTTTGCTTGTCTATCACATGCTAACCACAGCTTGCAGACCCACTTCCACGTCTGATATACAGAGGTTCTTCTCTGACCAGCCAGAGCTAGCCCCCACCCCCAGGCTGTGTCCAGTAGACCTATCTGCCCTGCCAGGCTGCTTGGCTACTCCTAGAGCATCACAACAAACAATCCCATCACATATGTGTCAGAATGGTTACACTAACCAGATGGATGTGAAATTTCAAAACTAAGCTCTCCAGTTATTCAATTAATCCTGAAAATTAGTGGATACCTAAGACCCATGATGAGAAGTAAATTAAAATATAACAATTAGTTGTTATTAAGAATCTACTTTAATGTCAAGTACTTTAATGTCAAGTACCATCCACAGTATTTCTAGCCAGAGACACCATTTCCATGAAATAAAGTACCCGAGAGATGACATAATTCTTAATATCACACTAAGTCCAAATCTATATGTGTAAAGTTAGCAGGAATTTCATGTACACACATAGCAAGCAGCAAAAATCTTTGCAAAAAATAATTTTATAATTATTGTGGTAACCCTCCTCCCATCACTAAAAATATCTCTTGGCAGATTTGCAATAGAATTTGTACACTTCATTTTATTTTTTTTACATTTTAAAAGGACAGGCTTATTAGGAAAAGGAGAAAGGAAAGAAGAGAGATCTGCACAATCACATGGTACAGGGAGGAGAGCTCATACACTTTTATTTTTAAAAGAAACCAGGAAACACATTCATTGCTGAGAAAGAAAATTGATACCACCTCTTTTGAAAAAAAAAATTTGCAAACTAGAGAAAAAATTTTGAAAGTTGGGGCCTCCCTCATGGTGTAGGAGTTAAGTCCTAGCACTATCAGCTATCACCTATGGAGCCTGAGTTCAGTCCCCTGCCAGGAAGCTAACCTGGCACATATGGCATAGCAGACCTCTCCTGTCTCGCTCGCTGCTCCCCTTAGGTAGTGGATTTGAGTAGATCTGCATGTTCTGCCCTCCACCCTGTCTCTGGTTATCCTCTCACCCCCTGTACCTCTCGCCTCCACCCCAGTTCTTCTATGCAAAAATAAATCTTTAAAAAAATTTTTTTTTTAAGTTGCTCAAATCCTTCAGCCTCCATCCCTGGGAATCTATCTTAAGGTAATATGTTGCACACCATGATCAGATGCAATTGTTGCCTACAAAAGTAAATGATTATAAGTAGAGTCAGAAGATTTATCATGTGAAATAGATACCTAAAGAATAATTTATGTAGTTGATCTGAGTTCCAGACTTAGTGATAAGGAACAATTAGATGTAAATATTCTCCTTTTCAGAAAACATTGTTCAGGGCATCTGAATTTTACTTCTGTAAAGATATAAGGGAAGAATATAAGTTGAAATAGTATGTAAATGCCAGGTCTGAATCTACAGACATAGCAAAGATGGAGGATTACATAGAAGTGGGTACTAGCGGGTGACACACTAAAAGAAAATATGTAGCCATTGCTGTGCCAGAAAACTAAACAATGGTTAATAGTAGTTGTCACTTGGAAAATTTGTATGTAGGACAAAGCTGAAGAATCCAGAGTGTTTTCAGGTTATATTTCTGGTTTGTTTTGTCTTCAAAGTGATACCTTATTTGTCTGGGATTTGGTGCAATAGTGGTCATGTAGGACTGACATAACAAAATACCACAAACTGGGTAAGAGAGGGAGAAAGAGAAAATAAGAGCCAGTCTCTCCTTTCAGGGGCATCAATCCCATCCTGAGGGTCCAACCCTCATTGGCATCATCTAAACCTAATTTCCTTCAAAAAGCCCCATCTCCAAATGCCATCACACTGGGGGTTAGGACTTTAATATGTGAATTTTATTTATACACAATTCAGAGTCCATAGCAGACGGTATGTAATCTTGCCAACAAGGACTCTATCTTTTACTTATTTAACCTATAGGCAGAGAGCTCATTCCAGTTGTGCATATGCTACTATGGAAACCAGAATTAGTATTGGTTGATTAGCGGTGTTAACTTGTTAATTATTTGCATGATATGAAATTCAGTCACATTCTTTTATAGTAATTTATGGAATATTTCAATGAGTTAGCCTTCTGTTGAATGCTGACCAACAATAGTAGTTCATTCACGTTCAGTCTACTGTTTTTCTTTTACTTTTCTAGAACATTAATGTATTTTACATATGCCAGTTTTTCTAGTATATATACATGAAATTGTGAGATCACCTCAAAAGAGTATACTCATTTATGCTAGGTAAATTAAATTTAGATTCTTTTTAGGAAAAAAAAGTGAGTGTTTATGTATTTTACGTCCAACATTGGATTGATTTTAGGACAAGGGGCAAAGAGATGGTACATCCTGAGCTTGGCCAGCACTCCTTGTGACTAACCCAATCTATTCTGTGCCAAATAATGGGTTAATTCTGTCACTTCAGTTAGAATTACTGATGCCTTAATGCCCCACATAGACAGTGAGGTAGAATGCAGCATAAAACTCTGGAACTTTGATTTTTTTGTATTTTTCAAGAGAAAGAGAAGATAAGTTAAAAAATCCCTTTGTTTTGACTTTTGTGTAGACTTTTATCATTATTTTCTACCTAATAATATTTTAAAGTACTAATTTTTTTTTCATACCATGATAGGCATCGTCCTTACACAGAAACATATCTCAATCCAAACAAAAAGTAATGGAAATCAAATCTTAAGTGTTGTCTTTTGGTTTTGTTTTTGAATTTCACAGTTCTCTTTTGTAGTTCTAAACAGAATTAAATTAGGAAAAAACCCTGGATGAGTAGATTCCTTTTATAATATAACTGATGATTTTTATGTTAATAATAAAATGCAGTTTGAATTCTTTTTTTTTTTCTTTAAGCCTAGGACAAAGATAAAATGATGAAGGTTTTGTTTTCATGACCCTTTTTTTCAATTGAGAAGCAGTGGAGAAAGATTTTCATTGTACATTTGTACAAAATAATTCTATCTCTTGTTTTCTTGGTTTCTTCTCATTTTCTTTAAAAGTATTGTTTACATCCTTCTTTGAAGGAAGCTGGATTTTCAAAAACACAAACACATTTGGAAGATACCTGTGGGACTGTTGTCCTCCCAGTGTCTCCTTCACCTAGGGGATATAATTATGTGCCAGTATGGGATCTTTATAGCAATTTCCAACAGGTATTATTTATAATCTGTGTCAATGATTTGAAATACAATAACTTTCAGAACATAACGTTCCTATCCAGGGAAACAGAGCCTCACAATTATTCAATTAATTAATATAAGTATGACAATAAAACAATGTGGCTTTTATTTAAAGATTTTTTTTTTGGCTACCTTTGGATTTTTAGCATGTTTTTCAATCATAAAACAGGATATATCTAATTTATAGGAAACTACACATGGGAAAGATTTTTTTCTTTATCATTATCTGACTCAACGTATTGATAAATAAACCCAAACTCCTTTTCTTTTCCTTTAGTTAATGCTTTCTGAGGAAATTATTGAGAATAGATGTGATGTAAAAACAGCAAAACATTAATGAAAGATCAAGGTAATTAAACTATTTCCCTATAGGCTAATGTCAAAGGCTTCCAGAAAAGTTTCAGAAAAATTTGCTTTCCACAACTATTTAATTTGCTTGAGTAAAGCCCCAGATGTACCCTTACTACAAATATGCTTTCAGAAAAGGTGGTGACTCTAATGTGTACAGAGGTGTCTTCAGCACTAGTAATATTAAAGTGTTCTGTTTTTCAGGTGGAATTTGGATATAATATAAGCAAGGGTAATTTTGTCATGAACATTGTCAGAATATCTCCTAAAATCAATACTTACATGGTTGCTTTGTAAAGCTGATCTATAGCCAATGTTCACTATTCTCCAGGCTTCTTGAGGAAAAAAGGTTTCTTGAAATACCATTGCTCTCCAGAAATATGTGTAGAGGACTTTAATCTTCAATAGACTATGAGTATTTCTCAGCATAGTAAGTGCCGTGGAACAGAAGTAGATGAATGCCAGAGTATATTGAACAAGTTTAACACAACTTATTAAACCAAATGAGCTGAAACACAACCTGATCTTAAAGAGAAACAAATAACTAATCACAATCTATTTTGTTTTCATTTTTGGGAGTATCTCTTAAATTGATGAATACTCACAGAACATACTGTTTGATGCTGCACAGTCACTTTCATATTCATTGAGTTAAATTTTAGAGTAATCCTGTGAGGTAGAGCTGTTTTTTATTTATAATGATAAGGAACTGAGGCTCAAGGAGGAAGCATTTGCCAAGATTCCATAGCTGGTTGGGAGTAGACCTAGAAATGTGAGCACTTTTTGATTAAGTTTCTGCATGGCTCACTTTGTTCTCTATTTTGCTCAATCTTCCTTTTGTGTTCTGTCCAGTGCAGGCTGTGTATGTAGAATTGAAAGGGAAGGGATTTTGCCACATCCTTGTTTTCATTTCATGTCTCAGCCCTGTCAAACTTATTAGGATCTCGTCCACAGTGTAACTCAAGTCCCCATTATCTTTCCCCTGGAACACAGCAGTAGCCTTCTGACTGCATACTCTTCTGCTCATAGTGTAGCCAGTGATCTTTTTGAAATGTAATTTAGATCACGTCATCCTTCTGCTTAAAAGCCCTCGGTGATTTTCCATTGTACTCAGAATAAAGCCCAAAGCACTTATTTTGATCTACAAGACCGAGCACATTCTGGCTCCTGCTTATCTTCCCCTCACTTGCTGATTTGGTGTGTTCCCCCCTAACCTCACTCCTGCCCTCACATAGAGTTTCTTTTTTTAAAGATTTATTTAAAGTTTGCATAAAAACTGGGGTGCAGGCCAGAGGTGGGGGGTGGTGAGCGGGTACACCAGAGACAGAGTGGAGAGCAGAACAGGCAGATTGACCGAAATACACTGCTGAGGGGAGCAGTGGGCGAGGCAGGAGAGGTCTGCTGCGCCATGTGGGAATTGCTGGCCAGGCATACAATAGAAGCTGAGCCTAGCCTCAGCTGCGGACAGCTCTACATCGCTGCGCACAGCTCTACATTGCTGCGCTTAACCATTTGCGTCACCAGGGAGGCCCCTGCCGTCACATAGACTTTCAACTGGTCCTTCCTTCGGGTTACAGACCAAATGTCATTTCCTGAAGACATGCCTTCTCCAACCCTCCAATCTAAGCCCTCCTGATTTATTCATATCTCACTGGTGTTTATAATTTGCCTTTATAGTCACTTATAGTCACTTCTTTTTAGTAATAATAACTGAAAAGAAAAACAACTAACTTGCGGAGCCCTCCCAGTATGCCCCTCACTAAATACCTTCTTTGACCCTGTTTACAGATGAGGAAGTAAGATTCACTCCTGAATTACTTCTAAAGTTAATTAGGATTTCAACGCAGCCTTCTTCCATAAGACTCCCCTCTGGGAGGGCAGGAACCTGTCTGTGTATTGTTAAATTCCCAGTGTCTGGCATATTGTAGACATTTAACAAATATGTATTGAACAGCAATTCTGTGGCAAATGACTTTTTTAATAAAAACTTTATTAAAATACAATTTACATACAGTAAAATCTCCCCTTTTAAAGTATTCAACCTACTGTTTGTCTTACATCCAGAGTTGTACAACCATCCTTACTATTTCAGAACATCTGCATAGCTCCAAAAAGAAACCCTGTACCCTTTAATAGTCACTTCCCATTTCCCACTCCTTCCTCTATCCTGGAGACCAATAATTTACTTTCTGTCTCTATGGATTTTCTTGTTCTGGAAATTTCATGTAAATGAATCCTACAACTTATGGTGTTTGTAGGATGTCCTTTCATGTAGCATGTTTCCGAGGTCCATTCGTGCTGAAGCATGTGCCAATGCTCTATTGCTTTCTACTGCTGAATATTATTCTATTGTATGACTATGCCACTGTTCATTTATCCATTCAGAATTTGGTGGAGAGTTGGTTTATTTATAGTTTTTAATTTTATGATTAATATTGCTGTGAACATTTGTGTGCAAATTTTTTCTAGGACTTATGTTTCTCACGAATATATCCCCAGGAGTGGAATTGCTGGCTTATGTAGTAACTCTATGTTTAACATTTTGCAGAATTATCTGCTTTCCAGAGTGAATAATACCAGTAAAAGAAAACCAAATCTGGACAGTAAAGTGTGGTAAAGCAGATTTTATCTGGTACTACTGCAGTAAGGGGAAAGAGACCTCAGTTTAGAACTGGGCTTAATTCTGAATACAGCAAGGAAAAGTGGAGATTTAGAGTCAAGAATCAGGGTGGGGTGTTGTGAGTTGGTCGATGGAAAATTACTAAGAAGGCTGGGTAATTCTTAGCTAAACTGGCCTAACAGGGAAGAGGACTCAGAGAAGCCTGATTAAAAGGTGGTCAAAGAGAGATTATTTGTCAGACCCATAACAGATAATCCAGGTATTACCTTTCCAATGTCTTTTCTTAACTATAATATATTAGCATGGAGACCTTCAATTAATTTTCTTAAATTTCCTTAAATTCTGCACACTGCCATTTCACTTGGCATCTAACAGATAATTACAGACCTGGCTGAGCTGATTGAGTGGTTTCTTGAAATCGAGAAACTACTTTATTTTCTATTTCGTACTTTCATATCAGTGTTTTGTTTTGAGTTTCAGTCTCTGTGGAAAGGTTTAGCAAGTCTGATAGTTTAGGCCTTTTTGAAAATCTCATTTATGCTATAAAGAATGAAAGGCAATATATATTATTGTGGGGTTCATCGTTTAGGACACTGAACTCATCTAAGTTGCCATCATAAATACACACTTTAAGCGTAATGACTGTCTTTTCCTTTCTTTCCTTTTTAAAATATTCTTTCTTTTTATAAAAAGCATTTTCTTTCTATGCCTCTGGGTAGGTAGTTTCTCCAATGGAGTACTAAATTGTTTCTAGTACTAAATTTATTACTATTATTGTTTTACCCTGTTTACTAAGACATTGTTAAGTAGGTTGTTTATAAATTAACCAGCAACTGGCAGGAATGATTTTAACTTTCTTGCAACCTGTTTTGTCCTATATTTTTCCTTCTTTGCCACCACCCCTCTGCAATATGTCGTGTGTCTTCAATTCATACAGATTCAAATTTATTTTCAGAATTTAGCAAGGCTTCTGACAATAATTGGCTGTTTTGGGGAGCTGGGCGCTCAGCATTGTTACTCCCTCAATTTGAAAAAGACCTCTGAATGAGTACAGCAGAGCTTCCTAACCTTCACCAAGGTTAACTGCAGCCTTTCCGTGCAGTTGGTATAGCGTGTGCCAGCTCCCATTGTAATGATTATAATTGCTTGGGTTGCATTAATATTCATGGCACATGTCTCTCACCTTACATGGTGCTATTTCTCTGTGTCTTTGACTAATGTACCATTTTGCCTTTCATTTTGGCATGGGGAACCATGATTTTAGAGGATGTGAAGCAGAGAGCAGCTGGGCTAAGAATGAATACCCAGAACCCAGTGCCAGGATTAACATACTGATGTAGATATTCTGAGAAGGGATCTTTTAAGACAGGTTAAAAGGAAATGCAAAGTGGAACCAAACCGACCTTGCCCTGGCACATGATGCTAGTTAAGGAGGTCCTTGTCTTCACTCTGCCACATTTCGCTCTCAGGTTGCCAGCTGCTTCTAGCCAGCTGCTTAGGCGCAGCTAAAATAAAGACAAGAAAATTAACACTATGTATTTTATATTTTAAGATCTGCCAGTAATTTCTGAAGCTTAGAATGTTGGTAGTGGCATATGGATGAATGCTAAAATCTCAGTCATCTAAAAGGAAAATAGCTTATCCTTCTTGCTTCTGCAGAATTATTTTCAAAAGGGTTTGCCCTCCCTCTTTGGATAATTTTCAGAAGAAAGGGCATAACATTTTTCATCTGCACTCTTATAATGTCATTAGATATAACTGAGTTTTAATAAGTAGATTCCAAAAATGAATGGGCATGCAGTATAACTATTTTAAGTGTTATGCATTTAGAATTTTCAGAAGCAGAAAGTAGTGACTGCAATTTAAATGTCATCCCACAATAGACCTTCCAAATAGAAGCCTGATATCTAACTCAACCCTATTCTTCTGCTACCAGTGCTCTCTTTTCTTACTAAACTTGATGTCTAGTGAGAAACAATATTTCTTTTTGTGCTCTTTTGTTTGATCATTATTACTCAAAGGGACTTCCCTAATTTGTTTCTTTTCTGGAGCTTTTAGATGTTCATAGAGTGAGACAGATACTCAAAATAGACATGGAAGTGTAGTTTGGTTCAGGGGTTACAGGGTGGTCCTCCTGAGCTGTGGTCTGGGTCCTGCTGTGGATTTTTAGTACCTCCCCTTGGTGTAGGGCTTCTCATGCTTGCCTGTGAGAAACTCCAGAGACAGATATGTGAATGGATGCCCTCAGCAGCTGGGGCCACAGGCCAAGGAAGCTCACTGCTGAAATAGGATCCTCTTGATCTTTTAAATTAGACTAATTTTGCATCCTGCTCTGCAGTATATCCATGATTATTTGACTATAAAAATATTTAATTATCATCTAATCATTAAGTAAAATTGATGCTCTAGGGAGGCATGGCATTTTAAAATTGGGATTCCTTATGTGTATGTGTACTGCAGTTTGGAAGTTAGGGACTTAGTGTGATGCTGGTGAGAATTCTTACACCTAATTGTAGAAGTATCAAAAAATATAGTGGGCCTGGTAGATACCACGTATTTTCAGAGCATGTAGTGGTTGAGATTGGGTAATTAGCTTATTTTAGCTGTCTGCTCGTCTTGTTGTAAAAGGAGGCCAGACTACAAGTCCGGTGGTCTGAATTCTAGACCTGGCTCACTTTTAACTGTGATGCTGAACAAATTACTTTACATCTTTATACCTGTTTTCTCATCTATAAATTGAGGGGTGAACTGTAAGACATAAGGCAACATTTTTCTAAGTGTGTTTTATGAATCACTTGCTAAAGGGTGATTGCCAGGGTCTGGGAGAAGATGGAAATGCAGAGTTGTGGTTTAGTGAATATAGACTTTTGCAAGATTAAAAAGTTCTGGAGATTGTTTTGCAACAGTGTGAACTACTGAATTGTATGCTTATAAAATAGTTAAGACGGGGCCTCCCCGGTGGCGCAGCGGTTGAGCGCTGCGCTGTGGAGCTGTCGGCAGCGGCTACGCGAGTTCGACGCCCAGCTGGGGAGAATCCCACATGGTGCGGCAGACCTCTCCTACCTCGCCCGCTGCTCCCCTCAGCAGTGTATTTCTGATCTGCCTGTTCTGCTCCCCACTCTGTCTCTGGTGAACAATCTCACCGCCCCACGCCTCTGGCCTGTACCCCAGCTTGTATGTATAAATAAAAAATAAATCTTTAAAAAAAATAAAATAGTTAAGACGATAACTTTTATTTTATTTATATTTTACCAAAATTGATCTTTAAAAAAATTATAATTAAACAGCTGTCTAAAATTTGTCTTGTTCTTCAGATGTCATGGTCAGCCTATGAAAAATGGCATCAGAAGCAATGCACACTAAAATATGTTCCATTAGCTTTTCCTTGGCACTTTGGGTAAACAGAAACTCTCCTGATTATATGTGGGGCTGTATAGCTATAGTTACTATGGGTCTTGAGACCTAACTGAAATTCTCCAGTGTCGTGAGAGTGAGGGGTGAGATTTTTCCTGCAGGATAATACTCTTCCACAATATATTTGATATACTTCAGTGATTTTCCAAATGAGAGCATAATGTTCTAAACAGAAATTATTAGTCACAATATGTTTAGTAACAGACATTTTGATTTCAGAAATTCAGGTCCTCCCCAGTTTATCTTTTACATACTCTTTGTCATTTTTCCCACCCTCAAAACAATTCTTATCTTTATCTTTATTCATTCTTTATTATTTTCTCTAAAATCTTATTGGAGAGAGTTCAAATTTTAAACTAAACGTAAAACAGAATCCTTGCTTAGTGACAGGGATCCATTAACAAATCTCATTGACAACCTCTTCTGGATTTTTGAGGCAGAAGTTTAATTGCCACCTATTGGTTGAGTTTGATTTTTCTCTTCTTGGGATCTGGCCAGGCAGAGCTAATTCCTTTTATCAGAGCAAGGCAGGTGGGCAGGAGCAGAATTGGGAAAGAGACGCAGCCACTGTGACACGCACAGGTCAGGTGTGCTTGAAGGAGGTGAAGAGTGTCAGATCAAGTGGAGACTCCAGAGAAGTGGTCAGGCAGTAAGGCTCATGGTTGGCAATCACAAAAGGGAGTTTCACACAAAGAAAGGGGGGCATAGTTACTAAAATTCACAGTCCTGTGCTTCTTAGAAGTGCAGGTAAGGTGAGGTGCCAGCACTCACTAGGGGGCTTTGAGGCTGCATTTCACTCTGAATAACAGAACTGAAAAAGGGTAGGATATTGGTCAGGTTCCTGGAATGAGACCTAGAAAAGACAGCAGTAGAAGTTCAGTTAGTAATAAAATCGGGGAGAAATCATAGGCTATTTAACCGTATCTCTAGGCCTCCACACAATGTAATGCTGTGTAACACTTTAAATGAGTAAGGTATGTCTGGGTGTTCTGAGGTAGCAAACTATCATTGGTATATTAAATCTGCAAATTGTAGTGTGTTACATAACACTTGGGGGATAAAATGTATGATCTGTGAAAGGAACCTTGGGGCATGGTAAGGTAGAATTGTGTTTAGGTGAATGATACCAACACCTTAGGCCTATCTTTATAGGGACAGATAATTTGTTTGCCATTTGTTTTCATTCTTCTCTCCCTGGGGATGTTTACAATTACTGGCTAACAACTGCCTAAAGTGGCCAAACTTTCAGGTACTCCTGACAGAGGTAGCATATTGTGGAGAACAGTGTATGAATGGAGGGACACCAACTCCCATCTGGACTGCCTGGCCTGAGATCCTGCTTATGTCTAAGATTACTTGCCGATGCTTGTTTTCCTGTCTGTAAAATGGGGATAGTTGTAGCACTTAGTTCATAGGGTAGTTGTGAGGATTAAATGAGCTAGCCTTTGTAAAATGTGTAGGACAATGTCTGACTTATGTGAAGTTCTGTGCAAAGATTTGTTAAACAAAAAGAACAGAACACATTCTTAGCTTCCAGGAATCAGTCATGAGCTAACCTTAGACTTCTTTATTTCCTGCAGATGTCTTTTTCTTAAGACTTTAAGTTTAAGTATTGTTTCAAGCAAGTACTGAGAACAAATATAAAGTTCTTGCCAGCAGATTACTGAATCATTTTTGACCTTGATCTTTCTGAATTGAGAAGAGAAACATACCAGTTACTTTAAGGTGATTGTTCTATGCATTTATATTCTTTTTTTTTAAATATATATTTTTATTGTTATTTATGTCTTTTACATTTTGTATTCCCCTTGGGTAACCCACCACCAATTCACCCGTGATCCGTCTCCGTGGTCCCTTGTGTTCTTTTCTATTCCATTTTGTGCCCTTATCCTCCCCCCCCCCCCACACACCCGCTGAGTGTCTCTCTCCTATTTGGTTTCCTTATAGTCCGGTTATAAGTGAAACCATTTGATATTTTTCTTTTTCTGTCTGGCTTATTTCACTGAGTATGATCCCCTCTAATTCCATCCATGTTGCTGCAAATTGCATGTGTTTATCTTTTTTGAATGCTGAATAGTATTCCATTGTGTATATGTACCATTTATTTTCTAAAGGTATAGTGAGTAGCTAATTGCAATATAGTTTTTAATATGGAATTTGTCTACAATAGCATTTAGTTTGGATGACTATCCTTTGTCTCCTCTCATGGATACTGCTTCCAGCAGTTAGGAAGGTATAAATGACACCAAAACTCTTTCTGCACCCACGCCCCACCCCCATATCCCTCATACAACATGAGCTGGTTTGACAGAAGACAATGCAGTTTATGCACACCTGTGGATGGCCAGGTGGGTTGGGTACATGGCAGACTCAAGTCACTGGATACACTGTGACTACAAGTAATGAGGCAGAGTAATAGGCTTCTGTTTTAATAAGGCTTTGAGAGATTAAACCTCCTAGATCTCTGTCATGTCATGAGATAAAGTTAAGGAAATCAGCACTAGATAATAACTAAATAATGGTGCTCTCTTAGCACCCCTGCCCATTTTGGAAATTTGACTTCTCCCCAGTCAGTGAGAAGGTGTCACATTAAAGAGCCAGCAACTCTACTTCTATACTGTGTTAATGATATTATAAAGTGAGCCATAATAGTTCCAGATTAGATTGTCACAGGCTTTTACAATTCAGAGTAAATAATATTTGTTAGTAGTAGGAATAATAATTTCATTGTGGGCACCATGTTGGTTCGCCTATTTTTAAATCAACTTGGAAAAATTGTGTGTTACCAAACTTTTCAATTTTTTCCAGTAGAATCAACAAAAAGAATCATTTCGGTGTGAGTTCAAGTTCTCTTGTAAAATACTGATTTCCAGGAACTCTTTATTGGTAAGATAGGGTCTTTGTAGTATGAGTCGCAAACATTTATGGTTTTGACTTAAATACCATCCTAGATTTGCCATCAGAAATTTGTTATTTGTGTTAGAATTGAAAAGGAACTTACTGTCCAAATCCTTCAATTTTAGGTGAGAAATATTTGACTCAGAGAAATTAAATTGTTGGCTCAAGAGAGAACAAATCTGATCCCTACAGCTTCTCTAGGAAGAAGTGTTTCACACAACTGGAAGAAATAAGAGGATGGAGGGAAGAACTGTTAGTTGTACCTATGTTTATGGAATAATGGTTTAAAAACAACATTTACACAAACTCCAAAGCATAGTTTGTAGCTCTTTAATGAGAGAAGGTACACTCAACATTTAAACAATTTAGCAGTAGAATAGAGAAAAATGAGAATTTTAAGAACTGTAATGTAATCACTGCTTTTAAAATCTTAGTATTAGGGGCCTCCCTGGTGGCGCAGCGGTTAGGCGCTGCGCTGTGGAGCTGTCGGCAGCAGCGATGCGAGTTCGACGCCCGGCCGGGGAGAATCCCACATGGTGCGGCAGACCTCTCCTGCCTCGCCCGCTGCTCCCCTCAGCAGTGTATTTCTGATCTGCCTGTTCTGCTCCCCACTCTGTCTCTGGTGAACCCTCTCGCCA
>PVIJ01013009.1:0-46973 GCA_004024925.1 Scalopus aquaticus | reverse complement strand
GTCTCTCTCCCACCCAGCCTCCCTATAGTCCTGTTATAAGTGAAACCATTCGATATTTTTCTCTTTCTTTCTGGCTTATTTCACTGAGTATGATCCCCTCTAATTCCATCCATGTCGCTGCAAATTGCATGTGTTTATCTTCTTTCCATGCTGAATAGTATTCCATTGTGTATATGTACCACATCTTCTTGATCCAATCGTCTATTTTTGGACATATGGGTTGCTTCCATACCTTTGCTATTGTGAACAGTGCCGCAATGAACATACGTGTGCATGTATCCTTTCAGATTAGTGTTTTTGTGTCCTTTGGGTAAATTCCCAAAAGCGGGATTGCTGGGTCGTATGGAAGCTCCATGTTTAGCAGGCTGAGGAATCGCCATACAGCCTTCCATAGTGGTTGGACCAGTTCACATTCCCACCAGCATTGTAGAAGAGAAAAACGATTCTTAACACAGCTCTGTCACCAGCACTGTCCTCTGCAAAGTTGTGGAAGGTTGTGGACTGAGTGTTGGGTGATGTCAGAGCTCAGGGGTGCAGCTGCAGGGGATACCAGGGCTTTCCCTCACGATCCATCAGGGCCTCAGAAAGCTTAAGAATCAAGAGCAGTCAAATAAACCCTAAACAATTTTATATGAATGGTCTTTTATGTGCAATGTATTAAAAGGCACTTTTATTCTGAAGTCCAAGGAACTTAATAACAAATTTTCTGACAAAAGCTAATTGCCTAAGAAGTAAAAACCTCTGACACTCCCGCTCAGGAGAGAGCCAGGTAATCTCTGCCAAAAAAAGCAATTCCACTTGTAGGTATTTATCCTAGAAAAAGGAAAAACATGTTCACACAAAATCTCTACAGATGTTTCTAGAGGGAGAGGAGGTGTGACATGGTGGCTAGAAGAATGGTCTCCATATCAAATTTTTATAACAGCTTTATTTGTGATCACCAAAAACTGGAAATAGTGCAAATGTCCTTCAACGAGAGAATGGAAAAACTGCAGCATAGCCACACGGTGAAATACCACTTGGCATTAAAAGGGAATGAACACTGATGCCCACCTAGATGCAACCTAGATGGATCTGCAGGGAATTATGCAGCATGAAAGAAGCCAGTCTCTTTATACATGGCATTCTGGAAATGACAGGGAATAAGAACAGACAGCCAGGGATTAGGGTGAAGAGAATGTATGATTCCATAGGGAATTCTTCAGGTAGCCTGGAATCTGTAGCCTCTTTAAGTACAAGAACCTACATAGGTGTTAACGCTTACAGGATGGTGCACCAAAAATGAAAGTGAATTTTATATATATAAACATCTTGGTAGAGTTATCAATGTGGCTAATTCCCCTGCCTCTGAACATGGGCAGGGGAGAGGAAGCCTGACTCCAGGGCTGCGGAGAAGGATGGAGAAGCTAAGGCCAGGGAGCACAGCCGTCCACCAGGCAGCTGGCACTGGAGGTCCCATGAGCAGAGCCCCACCATCCACAGCAGTGCGACCTTTCCATTTTTGCCCACAGGAGGCGCAGGAGAACTGGGGTGGGGGAGGGGACTGGGAATGTGGTACTGCAGGAGCTGGGGCCCAGCTGACCCCAGCACCATATGACGAATGCTTGCTCTCACTCGTTCTTGTCACTGTGCTGGTTCTCACAGAGTCCAATGTGGGGCAGACACCCTGTAAACATCTGTGAAAGGGCGGAGGAGGGGAGTCCCCTTCGGAAAGGGACTCCCTGAAGTGCTCACTGGCTAACGCCTCAGCTCACAAGGAGCCAGCAACGACAGGCTGCAGACAGAGGAGAGCCTGCCCGGGCCCCGCTCGTCCTGCGGCTTGTCCCTGACTCTTGTTCTTCCCACACTATTTTCACCGACTCCTCAGTGGCCATCAGGCTATCCTGTCCCTCCTTCTTTGCCCTGTTTCTTTTTCCCCTCATATTGTCTTTGTAATCATTTCTTCCACTCTACAGCCCAGCTGTGGGTCCCCAACCTCAGGTGGTTCCTCATTTGCCCTGAGCCATCAGGTCTGCTCACAACTCCCTGTCCTGCTTTGCACCTCAGCTCTCACCCACGCCAACCCTGCTCCATCTCTCCAGGAGGCTATCTGGGTCGTACAAGCGGATCTTCCCCAGTTCTGACATTTCTGCAGCCCTGGCTGCCTCCATCACACTCAGACATGAATCATCTGCTGCCTTCAGTTGTTACTTCACTTCTTTATGTTTATCACTTATTTCCCCAACCAAGCATAACAATAAAGGAGCTCATTTTCATGTCCCGGGATCTACAACATCATTCAAAATATCACTTCCCACTTAGTCAAACTCTGCTTCCAGCCCTCATAAAAAATAATCACCATGTGGCAACATAAGATGTCTATGAACTCAGCTGAGTTTCCCAGATTGTGTTCACTCTCCAAAACTTCCCTGGTGTCAACATATGTTCCTTCCCCTGAACTCTGGCAGGCTGGGGCACGACGCCCTCATGAGAGAGAGTTGAGCCTGGAGGTCAGAATTGCTAGACCTGCCACCTTTAAAGGGCTGTTCCTGTGCATCAGTTATGAACAAAACCTGATTTTAGTTTTTTCATCTTTGGAATGGGAACTAAATACCCCCCTTTTGCCCACTTGCAGAGTTTTGGGAGGATCAGTCAGACGAACCTATGTCCCAGTGCCTTGTAAAATGCACAGACATACTGTGGTTCTATTACTGGCATATTCAGGAATGAATCACCGTCCACAAAAATGCACCCAGTTCTGGGAACAAAAAACCACTCATATCCTTGACTATTGTCCTGGACAGTACTGCCCAACAGCTCCCCTTTCCCTGCCCCCAGACACATGGTGCTGCTGAGTTTGAATGAAAGACACCCAGGAAGACTGGACAATCTCTCCCACTCCAGCACAAGCCACTCAGATACTAGCCACTGAGGAACTCTGGGCCCTGCAGAAGCCAGAGGTTGGTGATTGATGGAATCTCTGCTCAGGAACCAGCCTGAGTCCTCCCAAGGAATGAAGCCATGATCTGATACAAAGAAGAGGTAATACATCTCTCACGTGAGTACCATCACCTGAAATAAAATCTACACAAATGTCCCAGCAAAAGGTTGAATTTCCATGTTTGGAAAAGGGCAGTTGGATTCTCTGACCACTACTCTAGTCTCCCCAAAACCACCTCCCTCTTGCCATTTCCCAGGAGTCACAGCTGCGGCCACCCAGGGAATCCTGCCCCTCACAACAGCTCACAGCTCTCCTTGTCCTCCCCTTGACTGGGGACAGGCAGGAGCAGTAAACAAGACTGTGGGGAACACTTAGGGACAACAAGGAACAAAAAGTGGGGACACCTGGCTTGCACGGCAGTGTTTTCCAGTTTGTCCAGCAGGCCTTAAATCTCGCCTCTCAGAAGAGACCTCACTACCCTGCCGAGAAGCCCCTAAGCAAGTCTAGAAGAAAATTACTAGAAAATTACCTAATTTCCATATGTACAATTTTATAATTCAAATGGGTTGTTATAGACTGAATGTCTCCCCCCAAAATTCATATGCTGATTCACTGACCCCCTCCCCATCTGACAGCTGAAGAGGCCTGTGGGAGGTAACAGGTTTAGATGAGGCCATGAGGATGGACCCCCCACAACATGATAAGATCAGTGCCCTCATAAGAAGATGAAAAGACACCAGAACTTCCTCTCTCTACTATGCAAGAATACGTCACGTCCTCATTTCACTCAATGTTGTCTCATTACAACGCTGATGAAAAAGAAAAAGAACCAACTCTCTACCAAGGTAACTGTGAGACGTTTGCATGTTCTCCCTGTGTCTGAATGGGTTTTGTCCAGATGATCTAGTTTCCTTCCATATCCAAAAAAATTGCATGTTAGGTTCGTGCATGTGTGTGTGCATGTGTGTGAGAATGTCTTGTGCTAGAAGGGTATCCTGTACAGGATGATGTCTGCCTCATCCCCTGAGTTATCAGGACAGGCAGCAGTCACCCTTGATCCTGAATTGGAATAAGCAAGTTGGAAAATGAATGAATGAATACAAGTGATTATTTCACATCATAAGTGTGCTGGGTTTTTATTTAGAAGTTTGGTGATGTTTTGGTGGTACCACAGGACCTAACTCTTGCTTGTATCAATTAGCCTATGGTAAAACTGAACTGTCATTTCACTTAAAGTCTCAGCTCTCACAAACCTATTCATGACATTAAGTGGGATTTACTGTAGAGCAAAGAGATGGTTATCTACAAGAGAGGAAGAAAGCCCTCACCAAGAACCATACTTGCTGATACCTTGATCTTGAACTTCCCATCCTCCAGAACTGTAAGAAATATTTATTGTTAAAACCCTCCAGATGTATGGTATTTTGTTAGAGAGCCTCAGTTGACTAAGGGAGAGTTATTTTAATAAATATCCAATGTTCTATACATAATAGTTAATATTTCCCTTATTGAACACTACATTTTTTTCAGATTTTCACTATTTAAACATTGCTCAAGTTATGTTTACACATATATAGAGATTTTAAAATAATCCTCAAATCATCTTTACACATACAACACTTAAATCATTATTATTTGTCCTTCCAAATAATGCTTATGAGTGAGGTCACTGTGTCAAAAATAATCATTTTATGATTTGTATGTGTTGCCAAGCCTCTAGAAAACAGTTAATGACCCACACCATATGAGAACCTCTGTTTTCTCAATGCAACATTCAGATGTATCTTTTTCTTACCAATATGATACGGTTACTTAAATGCATGAAATGTAATTGTTCTAACTTTACCATAGCAGTTGACTTTAAAAGTCATGATTTTTGTCCCTAAAAATAGGGAAAGGCAATAGGATACACACGCATAATTTATCCACAGTTTTAACAATCATCTCTGATTACCACCAGGTGGCATTTCCAAAATTCAATTGCCACTATCAGCTGTGTCATGAGCCGCACGTAAAAGGAAGTCAGGATGTGCTTCATAACTTGGTCCAGTGCTTCACCAGTGCTGCTACTTTAGGCAACACCTTCCCTACTACCTCCAGTGCTTAATATGGGGGAAACTCCTTCCTGTTGAAGTCTATCTTTTTGCTCACTAATTAAGCATCTAGGAATTTATCCTAAGGAGATAATGAGACATGAGCAAGTACATATATATTACAGCATTATTAGTATATTTTTCATTAAAAACTATCTAAATATTCAATACTTCATTCATTCATATATTCATTTACTAGGTATTTATTAAGTACCAAGCCAGGGACAAAAGAACATTGAAAAGACAGTTGCCGACACAATCTGGAAGCCATGTTTACATGGACCATGGGACATAACAGACTGGGTTATCATATGTCATTAAAATAATACGATCCAAGAAAATCGATAACTTGTGAAAGCATATTTTAGTATGCATAAATATTAAAATTCTGGTAAGACACAAAGGTGTTAAAGGTGGTTCCCTTTGGGAGGTAAGAAAAGTGGTCTGTATTTCTTCAATGTGCTTTTATAAAGTCTCCAAATTGCTAGCCACGCACATTCTGTGATGGGAGCAGAGGCTTTGTTTTGGAAGGGAAGAATCCCTGCCACCTGGCCTTTCTCTCACTGACTCTAGCTGGGTCAGTGGTGCCATCTCCCAGCAATGTCACTCTGCCGCTACACACACCTTAACTTCCCAGCTCCATGGAGCTGCAAGTATGAAGATGCTCTCAGATGCCAGTCATACAGATCTCAATATGCAAATGCTGATCTGAGGACTAAAAAATAGCCACATTACTCAGCTTTCACATGAGAAGAAAGCAGCTTTTTGCTTCTGCCGCCACAGGCAAGAGTAATGAGCTTGATCCTTCCAGTAGCCCCCTCCAGGGTCTCCCCACAGATCGCAGGTCACTGCACTTACCAAACCCTGGGGCCCTGGTCTTCAGGTTGTCCATCTTCATGGTTATGCATCCTACTTCCATCCTCTTGGGCACAGCCAACCAACTAATTGTCCAGACCCACCTCCACCCCTGTCTGTGAGGGTGTGATTGATAGACCTCTCCAAGGAAAAATTAGTGCTAAAGAAAGAATAAATTCTTACAAATAAAGTTCAAAAATGGGAGAGGCTGAAGAGATGATGTAAAGACTGCCCCAAACCTTCCCCTTGCTTGTGACTTGGACAGAGCCCACCCTCTAGACTTCGGCTGCCTTTCCAGGGGATGGCACCCCACGCCCTTTGTGAGGAAGTAAAGGGCCACAAACAGAAGTCCCTTTATAATCGTGCACAAGAGCTGTCAGGGGGTAGCAATTAACAATATTAAATTTTCTTTTCATCTAATAAAAACACAGAAATAAGAAGGGGAAAGCATCATTGATGCCAGTTGCCTCAACCCCAATACCACCACAAACATTTTCATGAGTTGTGAAGGATGCTAGGGATGACTCCGGGTTAATAATAAGGGCTGCAGGAGGAACCTCAAATCATGGATAATATAAAGTGGCATAAAATGTATTGCATACAAACTTCTTTACTCAAAATTGTGGCCAGTACTCGGGAGCCACAGTGAGAGGCTGCAGCACTGCATGTGGCCCTTGTAAGGCAAAAGGACCTTCTCCCTCTTCCTGTTCTACTCACATGAATGTGTGGTCACTCAGGAGTGTTTGGCCAGCAGGTCATCTTCTAGGCACCCAAGCTACGCCTGGGATCTGATGAACCGGTCAGAAAAATGCATCATGTACCTTCTTCCTATTCTGAGAGCTTGAAAACAATCTTTGGCTTTTCTGGGTAAGAGCCTGCACTTCATTCCCTGCCATAATCCCAATGCATGAGGAGTCAGAGTAGCCTCATCAACAACAAAAATGTCTTCTGGGTTTGTTTCTTTCCAAGAACGCTAAAAAAATCCGATGGAGTGATCAACAAATTAATTTTTTGCATCCTTTTTGCCAAATCTAATAGCACTGTCCTATATTGAACTATAAGTTAATTAATATTTCCCTTCTTTCACTCTGTTCAACAATTTAGAGTTTTTGTTTCCTAACACTGAATTCTAAACATTTTCCCTTGGAGTCCGACATTTTAATTTCTAGGTTACAAATCTGGTAAAGAGGAGACACATTCCCAAGTTGTAAACAAATATAATGTAGACTCCATTTGTTACAGTGTAGCTCTAAAAATAGATATGCTTCTGGGTGTATGATTTTGCTGATGCATGGGAATTTAAATTTTTTTAATAATCTATCTTTTCCCTCCCCAGTAGCTAATTCACAAATGCACTAATCTGTCCATACATATGAAAAGTTGCCTGTTACAGTAAGAGAGCCAGGGCATACAATCAACTTATATTTTCATATCCCTACTAACGCCACTGCCATTCACTGCGTTCGGAGATGTTCTCCTGAGGTACACGCAGATGGAGGCAGAGCTAGCTCACTGGGAGAAACTGGGTGCCTTTAAATGGGTATCATTTATTATAACCTTAGCAATGTCTCAGTTTAGTGATAAAAAAGTAGGTGCCTTCACTGAAACAACATGTATGTTTACCTTAATACTTCCTTTACCAAACTGTGTAACTGAAGGCTGCTGACTTCATCATCAGAATCGACTAAGCTAGAAAGAGAAACTGAACATAAAAAGACTGCTGTCCTACATTTATTTTTCAACAGTCCTAAGAAGAACATGACCACCAGAGTGGGGAGAAAAATATCAGCAGAGGCATAACCAAAGGTTTGCTGGTGTCTGGCCATCTCGGTCACAGCAAGCATGCGCAGGACACACAGTGACACTAAATGGAAGAACTGCAATCCATGGGAAACACTGGGACCTTAACCTAAATTTCAAGTTTTTTATTAAAAAAGCTCAACATCTGCAAAAATACAGAAAATAGTATAGTGATACTCCCACAGACCCATAATCTAGCTTTTTTATAAAAGATTTATTTATGCATACAAACTGGGGTGCAGGCCAGAGGAGTGGGGCGGCGAGAGGGTTCACCAGAGGCAGAATGGGGAGCAGAACAGTCAGCGTGACGGAAATACACTGGTGAGGGGAGCAGCGGGCGAGGCAGGAAAGGTCTGCAGCGCCATATGGGAATCTGCCCAGCCGGACGTCGAACTCGCAATGCAGCTGCCAACAACTCCACAGCGCAGCGCTTAACTGCTCCGCCACCAGGGAGGCCCCCCATAATCTAGCTTTAACACATGATCTGTTGTGTTCCATCTATCCACTCATCTGCCTACTCATCTCTCATCCAGGATTATTTTGCAGCAAATTCCAGACATCATAGAATTTCATCAATATAATATATTAGTAAATATCTCGGAAAGCTACAAACTCTTCTTTAAACATAGCCATTATACTACTAGCATACTTGAATAATTTTTAATATTAAATATCTTTATGCATTTAATTTTTGTTCTATTAATTTAACTTTAATACTTTTTATGTCAGATAGCCACTGTTCAGGTTTGCCCAATGATCTCAAATATTTATTTATAATGTGCTGGCTTGAATCAGTATCCAGTGAGAGCCATATATTACAACTGGTTGATATTGCTCATAAATCTCTTTTAGCCTAAGGTTTCCTTCCATCTTTTTGTTCTTTATGATTTATTTGTTGGAAAAACTATAATTTCCCACAATCTGGATTTTTGCTGATTGTGGTGATGCTTAACATTCATTGTAACTTAATTTCCCCCAGAACAAGACCCAGAAATGCTTCCCAGTAAAATAACCTAAAAGACAAATCAAAACAAATAGCTGTCTGATTGTCTCTGCACGGGAGCAGATGCTAACAAACTCAATTCGGAAAGTGTCTGGTTGAAGGGGAACCAGCTACATTGATTAAAAAACCAGGTTTGAATCCGTGCTGTTCCTGAGCCAGCCATGGGCAACACCACCTGGAGGTGAGGTGTGGAGGCTGCCAAGAGCAGTGACTGTCTTCTGTCTGGGAAGAGTTCCCCAGTGTTCAAAAACTTCATTTTTAGAGAGGAACAAACAGTGGTGAAGGAAGGAGGCTGGGGGAGGAGTGTTCTTGAGTTGGCCTCAGCATGTTAATCAGTTTTAAATCTGCCACCTCAAGAACTAACATTTCAGAGTCCAGAGGGGGAGGGCAAGGGCTGTCCTGTTGTTTCCCAGAGACGCAGGTTGGACTCTGAGGACAAAAGGCACTGCTCTCGGAGCCTCCACACTGGCAGGACTTACCAGAGCACAACCATTTCAGTCACAGGCTGATGACAGGCAGCCTCATGTAAAGACTGTGCAGTCAGCCTCCCTCCCCCCCTTCCTCAACCCCTTCCCCCTACCCTCTCCCTGGACAGAAAACATGTGCTCTGCTGGTTTTCTAATAATGGGACACAGTTGGCTGCAGAATTTGGAGTAAAAAAAGATTTGAGCTTAAATCTCAGCTCCTTCACTTAAAAGCAATATGGCCTTAGATGACCTGCTCTATATGCCTGTGCCTCAGTTTCCTCTTCAGTTAATTGAGGACACCATTACTTGCCTGTTAGAGTTGTGAGTATAAATGAGTTATGAGTGGAGGCCTACAGTGCAGTGTCCAGCACAAGCTCATTATATGTTAGCCTTCCCCCCACCTGCCAACCCCCAAAGATTTCTACCACTGCATTCCAATCCAGATCCTTGCAAAGAGCCACGACAGCACCTGCTGGAAGTCTGACTGGGTTACCGATGCCATCTGTGGCCATGCATGAAGCAAAGCCAACTGACCCATAAAGGGTTCAATCCCATGATCCTGATCTCAACCACGCAGCTCCAACCAACTGAGCTAATTATGGTAGAGTCAGATTCTGCTCAACTTGTGCAGGGGTGCTCTCTGCAGTTCATACAACAGTCTTAAACAGTGTTGTCCCAAGAAGCTATGTGACACAACACACTTGCCAACTTAACTAATGATCTCATCTTTTAAAAATCTTAATGTAATGTAGCAAACAGATGTGTCCCTTAAGAGGATTAAGGTGGAAATTCATTAGAGCAGTAATACCAGTGGATTTGTGTTCTAAAACTAACACCGGTCAATCAACTTAGTGCACGCTCAGTCTTAGCACTACTCAGCCTCCAGGGGAACACTGGAGCACTGGGCAGCCAGATCTCACCCTCAAGGAAGCTGTCTGTGAACAGCGGAGACGGTGAGAAGTCCGCATACTAGAGCATGATCTAACTGACCTCTAATCCAAGCCTGCAGTAGGCAGGGGAGTCACCAAGCCATCCTGGGGAAATGTACATTCTAATTCCACAGATCTGGGGAGGTTGGAGTGCATTTCTAAGAAAAACCCAGGTAATATCCACACCACACTTGGGGGTCCAAGGACCTAATCATCACTGCAACTGGCAATTTAACAGGTGGGGTAGCTGAGGCAGCAAGGTAAGACAAAGACAGTAAGAAAGGAATGAACACAGCCCAGTCAAGGCTAATCCAGCCAGAGGATGGAACTTTGGAATGCCGACAGGCTGCTTGGAAGGAAGACATTCAAGACACAAAAATGGAGTCGTTAAAACCTCAGATGTGGTGTCAAATGCCAATTCTGGAACTTCTTCCCCACGTGAGTAGATGACTTTCTTCTGCTCTGGGTCTCTTCCACTGTGAGAGGCAACAACACAAGTACTTGACCCTGAACAGCTCGGTGAGAATATGGCACCTGTTCTGACCTTTCTATCATCCAACTCATTTGTTTAATCATCTTCCCTGAGCTACTATGAAAAGTTAGGGTTTTTTCAACCTAGCAGTTTAAAGAAATAAAAAGAAAGATAAAGCATAACAAACACCATATATTACTTTTCTCCCAGACAACAGTTTGGTTAAATAAACAACTAATTACTAATGGAGTCAGCAGGCATGAATTAAATTAATATATGATTAGATTAAGAAAAGATGTATAGACCCAGGTTTTCACTAGAAATGACCTGAGAGGTTATCCAACTCAAAGGCTGTGAGCACAGGAGAACCCTTCGGGAGCTTTACAAATTAGGGCCCTCTGAGGGGGGCCACCTAGCGGCTAGTTGCACAGGTGTGCTCATAGTGGCATTCACCCAGCTGCTCACTTGCGCCCAGCACACTTGTCTGTGTGTGTGTTTTCCTTCAAGCAGAGGTTTGCTCCCTCAAGGACTTGAATGTGCCGGAAGGCTGAGACCAGAGTCTACATATTCCACAAACACTTTTCTCCCCTCTTTCCACCATGCAAGATGCCCCCTACAAGGAACTTCCCCGCCTCCCAAGCCTGGGCTCAATGAGACCTGGAAGAAACATTCCCTGTGGCCCCGGAGGCCTTTCCCATGACAAGAGGTGTAGGGTGACAGCCTGCCCACTCCCTCCAGTAGCAGTTCACAGCAGACTTCATAACTATGTGTTCCCGCCTCTGACTGTGAATGCTCCTGGGCCAGGAATCCTGCCTCAAAGCTCTTACTCATTCTTTTATCTGCCCCAGGCCAAAAGGGACCTGGCACATATAGGTGATTTGGTGAACTACCCAAGTTAATGGAAATTAAGCCCCAGGAGGTGTGGCTTCTTCTCACCACCACACAACTGATCTAGGGAGCAGGGCTGCCTTGGGATCTCCAGTCACATCGGTCTGGTTTGAATCTCAGCTCCCTGTTCCTAGAGAGTAACTAGGTTACTTAATTGCTCTCTGGATCAGTTTCCTCACCTGTAAAACAGGGATAATAAAATTCTTTACTTCACAGTACAATATTAACCCAGATCATTCACTGACATCCCTGGGAGAGCACACACCTATAAGCCAAGTCATCAAAACTCACTAGCTCTTCTATCACAGGTAGATCATCTGTGTTTTAAGATATACTGATGGAAGTTCATCAGTATTTTAAAATACAAACATGCCCTTGGCACTGAAATACCCTGAATTCTGCTTCACAGAACCTGGCTAATGGAATCAGCGCCTCACTCAGCACTAGAGGTGAAAAACAATGCCAAACAGCTGAATATACTACAGGGATCACCGGGCAAAAGATTCTGAGACTGAGGTTGGCTGATCCCCAAGACAAGGGGTTGAGGGTCTCTGTGGGGAAGATAGCTTCTGGTAGTGGTTATCCCACACGGGCCACCTCAGAGAGTCGGTGAGCCAATACAACTGCTGTGCTGTGTCTTCTAATTTGGGGAAGTGGAGGCAGGAATGCTGGAGCATCAGGATTTGCTCCTACCAGACCAGGAACACTGGATCAAAACCCTGAGACTATGCCATGGAAACATAAAAATGTATATCAACCTCCAGCTTGAAAGGTCAACTCCTGCATATACAGCTTAAGATCCAAGGAAACCACTTCAAGGTCATAGGGCCACAATTACAAGTCCTGTGCAGTTTCAACAAAAGATCACTATAATCAGCGACCATTGTGAATCATGATGCTGAGGAAGCCCTTCAAAAACTTTCAGCTGAAACCACTGATTGAAAAGAACCAAATAATTTACAAAATTGATTCTGATAAACTGAATCCACAATACATCATCTGTCCCTCCATTTCCCAGTCCAACCTGCTATTATGGCAAGAGGTTCCATCCAACAGAGACTGTATTGGTCCTGCACCAACAGGGAGAGAATGAGATTCAACAGCCCCATTTCTTGAAAACAGGCTACTAATTAAGTAGGGAGAAGCACTGATACAGTACTAATAGAAGAAGAAAAAAAATCACTGCCAAAGTTCACCCCTTTCCACACACAACCTCTCTCCCACTCCCCAGTCTTCCAAGGCAGATGAACATCATACAGACATCTAAAGAATTTTTTAATCAAATTTGTTCTTTTTGGCATCAAGGGTTATCTGTTCAAAATCTCCAAGCTCTGCTATGAACCCCAAGCAAAAAAAAAAAAAAAAAAAAAAGGGAGGGGAAGTAATTATTCAAGATGCAATATGTTAAAGCAGGAGGAAGGGTTCTCCTGGGTAACTAACTGGTTAGCTTTTAATGCCCAGCTCTTTGCAACAAACACTTTGCAAGATGCCTGTCCTCCTGCAAAGGGTTAAAAAGGAGAAGGGTTAAAAAAAAAAAAAACTATCGGGTGGACTGAGAAGCCATTCTTCCCAGGGGACACTTCATTTCGGGCTTGGAGACTCAGGCTTTGTGAGCGCGCCGCCCCTCTGCGCCCCCGCCCCTCCTCCCACAGAGACTGCCCCTCAAGGTTCCCAAGGCCACCTGCTTCTTCCCGAAAGAAAAAGAGGCTACTCTGAGCGCTATTGCAGTGCGCTGTCGGCGTCCTCCGCGGTGCCCCGCGGGGGAGGAGGGAGAGGTGTCCCGGGAAGCATGCTTTGTAGCGAGGGTCGCGCGGTCGCCTGCAGCGGCCCCGGAGGCCTGAGAGGTTTTATCCCCGGCGTCGCTCAGGGCTCTCCTCCGAGGGACCTGTGTCCCAGGGTGCCGGGGTTCTTCCCTCGCCTTACTCGGTGCCCGCCAGGGTGCCGAGGACTGATAGTCGGTTCCCGAATCCCACCCCGCCCACCCGCGGAGCTAACGGCACGGCGCCCGGGAACCTTCTCCATCCCGCCTGGGGCAGAAGGCGGCACCTGCTCGGCCGCGCCCGCGCCTTGCTCTGGGCCCGAGATCCCGGCAGCCCTTCTCGCCGGCCAGGAGACTCCCAGCTTAGCGGCCGGGGGCCAGGGACCCCGCTGCCTAACGCGGAGGGGGGTCTGTCCTTGGGCGCATGTCCCCCGGGGCGGCGCCCAGCCCTGCCTGCCCGCTGTGCCCCGACCCGGAGCGCCCCGCAGCAGGGGCTGTGTCCAGGGGGCCACGCCGTACCTTGTGCGGCGCCCGCAGCAGCCGGTGGACCCCGGCCAGCTGGGTGCCGAGCGCGAGGTCCTCGCGGAACGTGAACAGCGGCGGCCGGCTGGGCTCCGGGAAGTTGGTGCTGTTGAAAGGGTCCGTGTCGTCCAAGAACTGCACCCGGCAAGCCAGCGTGGCCATGATGCATCCCTGCCGCGGGGGGCGCGGGCCCCGGGATCAGCGGGGCCGCTGGCGGGGACGCCGGGGTCACTGCGCGCGAGAGAGGCCCCGGCCGGCACTCGCTGGCTCGCTGGCTCGCGGGATCGCAGGCTACGGCGCGCCGGGCTGCAGCCCGGGCTCCGGCCGCGGGGGGCGGGACGGGGGCGGGGCCGGCGGACCCCTTTCTTCCCCGCCTTCTCTGGCTCCTCCCTCGCTCCGTCCCCTCTGCTCGCTGCCTGGCTGCCCCGACCCACGCGACCCGCCGCGGGGAACGGGAAAGGGAGAACGGCTTGCGGCACCCGCAGCCCTGCGGAAGCCAGCCTGCGGCGGCGGTGGGACAGGGACGCCCGGCAGGCGGACTCCGGCAGCGCCAACGCCTCTGGGGCTGCACGTGCGCGCTTCACCCTTCGGGGCTCCGAGGACCCGGGATGAGGGTCGCGGGAGACAGAGACGGGAACGTCAGGGCTGCCCACGGCTCCTTTCCTATCTGGGAGAGGGCTTAACCGTTTCCAGATGAAGACGGCGGCGGCGGCCGGACTCCGGCTGCCCGCTTTCGGAAACGCAGGGGACGCCAGGGGGCGCCAGTGGGCAAGGGAACCGGCCCCCTGCGCGGTGGTAGCAGCCTCCGGGAACCCGGACAGGGTTACTGGGGCGATTTTCCGTATAGGAAAGGAAGCTAAGGAGGAAATAGGCTAGGGGGCGCCCAGGTAGCTCTTAAGAAAAAGCCCAGAAGGCGCCAGGTTAGAAGCCTGGAGGACTGCGAGACTCCACTCTGAGACCCCACTGCCGGGCCTGGCACCAGCTGACCGATGTGTGTTGGTTGAGCTCTGCATCACTGCCATCTTATGGGGCCCAGAGGGCGCTTCTGGCGGGTTCACCGAATTGCGCAGGGGCTTCGGAGACCTAGGAGCCCTCCAGCAACCAAGGAACTTGGGGGGAAGATTTGCAACCTGCCCGCCTTAGGCATGCAGAAACTCGACACTCCTGTCTCCCACTGTGCTCCTCGCTGCTCGTGGGCGACCTCCTTCGTTTCCAGTAAGAATTTACTGTTCTCTGCATTCCTAGGCTGTGCCCAAGATCCTGGTTCTCACACCTCTAATAGGTCGCGAGGATTAATTATGCCCGGTTGCTCTTAAGATTTGCTTCTTTACCAGGCAGTTCTGTAGTGTCTCTCTCCCGTTCTTCTGGGTTCAAGGGGTAAGAAACCATGGTCCTACGCTTAGCCTCTTCAAGCTTCCTGCTGCATGGACTCACCCTGTCACACAGTCACCTATAACAATGATCCACAATATTTCTGCTCATGCCAGTAAGGAGTTACTTTTGCTATTTAACTCTGAAAGTGTGCGCTAGCCTCAGCCTACCAATTTCAACATCAGTCCATGGTCAGACGACTAAACCCGCCAGTTCTGTTCCTTTGACATTGGTCTCTTAACCCTGCCTCTTGCATTGCCAACTCCTCCTGCCAAGAGAGCCCTCCAGTCCTTCTGCCTACCTGCCTCCCCCCACACGAATTTCAGCCCATATCCTCAGGGGCCTCCTTGCCACACTGTGCCTTCAGCCTCACCTGCCCAGGGAGGCACTGGCTTGCTCCTGCCCCATCCGCCAAGTACCTGCTGGTAGTGGGGCCACTCTCAATGACCCATTTCTACACAGGAGTTCTCAGCACTACTCTGTGGCTTCCACTACCCTCACATGGTGCAAACTTCCACCGCTTTCCTCTACCTACAGATTATTCACTAAGGAAAATCATCTCTCCAACAAGAAATCCTCCCCTTCTAGTATTTTCTCCTCTCCATCCTCTATCTCCTTCATCTCTTGACCAAAGCCCTATTTCTTCTCTTGCTCAAGTCTCTACCTCCATCTGGACCCTGAGTTCCTCCCTTCCCAGTTGCTCTGGGGCAAAGCTCTGTTACTGAGTCAGCCCCCTCCTTCCTTCCTCCCGGGCACCTTCTCCCAAGAATTAAGAATCAGGGCTGGCTTCCTGACATGCAGCCTATGCAGTCACACTGGCTTAATACTCTGCTCTTGCCTTCTTGCGAGTCTTAATATTTTTTTTAACAAGAGGCCCCAAATTTCCATTGTGCACTGGGTTCATTAAGTTATAGAGCTGACCCAGATGAGAATAAATACTCAAGTGGTTTCCATCTCCAAAGAAATATCTTCATGAAATCTTCCTGGCACTAGCTTATCTCCTCTTCACTCCCTGACCAGAGAGCATTTCTCAGCATCCTCACTCCCTCTTTGCTTCACTCCCCATGACATCTTTTAGGCAATCCTATCTGCTCTCCTGAGATCATCAATACCATCCTAACCGCCTGACCCTGTGATGGCTCAGTCCTTCAACACACTTCCTTAGCAGCATCTGTCACCATGGATCACTCCTTTCTCAAACTCTCTTCTCCTCACTCTCCAGACCCACTCATGGTTTGCTTTCTCCCTCTTTGGCAACTTCTCAAGTCCTTCTAGACTCTGTTCTCCTCTTAAGAATTGGTCATCACAGCTACCATTACTGTTAATTTATTCTCTTTGTTTTCAGTCAACTGAAAGCTTCTCCAGGGCAGGGACAACGCTGCACACAGCCCTGTAACTCCAGTGCCCTGTGGAATGCCTAGCACAGAAAAGGCACACAATAAATTTCTGGCAATTGAGTGAACATCAGAGTCATCTTTGAATCTTATATCTTGTACGTGTCACTATGACCGGTCATTGAATCAGTGTATGAAATATTTCTCAATGCCATTGTCCTATCTACACCTCCCTTCCTATGCTAGTCTTCTAATAAGTATCCCTTCACTGACCTGCATCCTGTATTTGATCCTCCATTGGCTTCCCCAGAGCCAGTGATCACGCTGAGATGGGCATTTGATGTGGCACACCTTAGGGTAAAATATGCCAGCTCCCTTCGCTTGACTCACAACTCCCTACAAGATCTGCCCCAATCTATTACTGCAGAATTATGTCTGGTCATTCCCCTGATTCACACACTGCATCCAACCACACTGAACTTATTACCTTTTCCCAGACGTACTGCATTTTTCATGGTGAGCACCTCAACCTGGAATGCTCTTCTGTCTAGTTGGTTAGCTTAACCCACTTACCCTTTAATATCCATTTCGAATATCAGTTCTTCTAGAAAGCCACTTCCAATTCACCCTGAAAAGGGATTGTCTCTTTCCTCTGTGGTCTCAAATGACTTTCTACATGTCCCTATTGTAGCACTTTTCATGTTACACTGTAATTTCATGTTCACCTGTATGTCCACCCTACTAAACTATAAGACTTTCAAGGTTAGAATTTGTCTTAAATTTCTGTTTGAAAACTTCAGATAGGGACTGACATCTAAAATGAAGGCTTTACAATGTTTAATCATATAGGTTATCCCTAATTCTTTCAAGGACGTTTGCCTTAAAATGGCTCCTAGCAGTAATTTTTTTTATCTGATTAATAGCCAATTTTTTTTCTACCTATTTTTTGAAGTCACTCTTTTTTTTTTTAGTAATGCAATACTTTCTCTAAGCTTAAAAGGTCAAGAGTAATAAAAAGTTATAACTAAAAAATAATCAGCACTTCATTTTACAAGCTCCGTCCCCACCACACCCCATCTTGCAGAGGCACTGACTTCTAAACAATGTTAAGTACACTGCTATACTTTGATCTAAGAATTTTAAAATATATACTGACTTTATATCATACTACATGAAGATTTCAACTTTATTTACAAACAAATTCCATTTTTTTGTCTTCCCAATATAGTTTTAGCACAATTTTAGATTCTCACTCAGTAATAAGACTTTCATGTATAACTTTTGGTTTTTCCTGAAGTCCACTATTTGCCTTAATTGTTCTCAGTTGCTTTTTTGTTTTTTGGGTTTTTTGTTTATTTGTTTGTTTGGCTAATTAGATCTTCTCAACAGCTCTGAAAATGCCTGTCAATAATGTCGTAATTCTTCAGTGCTGTATTTTCCCCTAAGACATCCTTCTCAGGGATATTCCCCTGGGAGTCTTTCATCCTCCTGCTCCAATATGGGACATGGTTCTTGGTTTTGGCTTGTCTTTTAGGTGGGAGCATCTGTTTCCAGATCACTTATCATTCTTTCTTGATTTACATTCTAATTTTTATTTTTTTTAAATAAGCATACCCTAGTAACTTTCCAAGAAAAAGACAAGCTTTTTTGAGAACTTTTACACACTCATCTTGACGAGGCAGTTTTGCTGACAAATACGGTCACATTATTTCTCCACACACATCCCCTTTTTCTTCCCACCATTTCTGCCCTTTGAGTTTGCCACTTCTTCCATATGAAGGTGGAGATTATACCCTACTCCTTGAGTGGGCAGGGCTTTGTGATTTGCTTTGACAAATCATGTTGGAAGTGGCATTGTGTGACTTTTGAAATGAGCTCTCAAGAAACCTTACAGGATCTGCTCTCTCCCTCCGAGAATGTTGAACTGAGACTACCCTGTGAAGAAATCAGATCTAGTCTAGGAAATGTGGTAGGAAAATTGATACTGAAGAATGGGAACAAGGTTATCTGTGTTATGCAGTAATGAAACAACTGACAAAACAATTGCCTACAGTAATGTGGAAGATAGAAAATGTATCTAATGATTTTTATCTAATGATTTGGCTAAGGAAGTCTCTAGATGAAAGTATCTATTACTGCTACTAGCTGCTTATAATAATTCTGTTTTGCAAACAGAATTTACAGGAAATATAGAGAATAACAACTTGCTGAGTTGGAAAATAAAACAATTTCTTATCCCTGGTCTGTCCAACTAGCAAGACATTCTCAGAGTAAGAAATGACCTTGACAAAAATCAATTTTAAAATGTGACTGTAAGACCTTTTGTTAAGATGTAAGGAGATTTAAGGCAGTACCTAATAGTACCTCCCATTTAGGCAATAGGGCTTCTAAAAATCATAAGCCTGACAGGCCCAAATAAAAAAGAAATACGACTACAATGGTTGGAACATGGAATAAATTCCAATAGGATTAATCAGAAATCCACAAAATGTTAAAGCTAGTTGAGTTGATGAAATCACAGCAAGTTTGAACTTAAAGGGACTGAGAATATTCAAACTAAAATGGCCTCTGGAACTTCAACCTACAGTGGGTGAGAAACAGATGAGAAAGCTACTCAGCTGAAAACATGGAACCATTGTTTTTTGAAAAAGGAAGAATCCATCAGTGGGTGGAGCTAAAAGCCAGAGGACAGTCAACTTGGGGACCACTGCAGGGAGCAAACCCACTCCCCGGGCAATAAGCTGGCTGGTGTTGTGATGTTGTGCATCAGTGGCTGTCTATACTTTTGAACAAGATTGTCTACAGAAGTTACTCTGTTTCAGTCTCACCATTGTTTATTGGGTGTCTACGGGATGGAAAACTTGGCTATTTAGGTCACAGGTCTCTGTATCAGAGGACTTGTATCTGTGGAACTACCCTTGGAAGGCCTCATCTGCAAGCAGATTCAAACAGTACTTTCCGTACCACTTTTCCAGCTTCTGCCCCCTGCCCAGTTCCAAACTAATACCACACATTTTAGGGTTTTGTTATGGCAGTACCCCAATTCTTGATACCATTTTCTGTTTTATTTAGTCTTTGTTATAGAACAAATCATCCCAACATGTAAACACATCCCAACACTAGCTTGAAATGACTATTTTATTGCTCTCAATTCTGTGGGTGAACAATCTGGGCTGGGCTCAGCTGGGCTCACTTATGTAGTTGCAGTCATCCGGAAGCTTGACTGGGGTTGGCTGGACTCAAGTAGTCGCCATCCCTGTCTGGGAATGTACGCTGGCTGTCAGCTGGCTGGTCTAGGTGCCTTCCATTGAGACAACTTATATCTCTGTGTGGCTTCTCCTCCAATAATACCTGGATCCTTCCCATTGGCCACTTAGGGTAGTATTCTAAGAGTTTAAGAACAAAATTATTTTCTTGAACTCTGATCTTGGGGTTTATAGCTATGTCTTTTATTGCTACTTTTTTTTTTTCTAAGTGTGTCAAGGTCAGCCTAGCCTAGCTTTAAGGAATAGGATATAGATTACAATCCCTGATGGGAAGAGAAACAAAATCACACTGCAAAGAAGCATGAGTACCCAGATAGAATACTGCGGTACTTGCCTTTGCAACTATCTCACAAACATGATATATAATTTTAGGTTAAAAATATTTTCCTAAAGTTAAACCCTGTTGCACAGCTAGGCCTGAGAACAGGTTAAGGAGTGACTGCTTACAGTTGGAGTTTGGATGTGCAGGCTCAGATGTCCACACACCTGGGGCTCGTGGCCCAGGGGCGGGAAGAGAAAGGGTATAGGCTACAGCTGGCCACCAGGCCGGGCCAGCACTCCTCCTGCCGTCCTGTTCCTTTGCAGAGTGCCAGCAGACTGGAATTCTACATTCAGATCTTCCTTTCCAGGGTGTATTTGTCAAAGTAGGAAGGACATATTTTACTTAACATTTTGTTTGATTTATGAATTTTAAATATTTAGACATATGGCATATGAACCTCCATTTCAACATTTTCAACATTTTTCGACATCTGGGCTGCACAGATGTTGAGATGCACCTACATCAACCCACCTCCCAGGCTCACTAGAACTGTGTGGGGAAGGAGCAGATTCACTCCATTTACTCTGTGAGTTTCCCTTACCCACTCCCACCCCTCACTGCCAAGTACTCGCCTACCTTCTCTAAATCCTGCAGTCACTCTGGTTCATTTTCTTCAGACGATAGCTACGCCTCCTTGAAAATCACAAGTTGCCATACTTTAGCTACATCAAGGAAAAAGTGGAATATATTTTTTTATGTTATACATGGGAGTCCATGCCCAGGGAACCTGAAATGACTAGGCCTATATGCTATTGAAATACTAGAGTTATAATTTGGTAGTATTCTACTGAAAAACATTATGAATATTTCCAGCAATATCTTTATAACTATTATCCTGAAAGCCCACTCATGTTCCTAGGAAATAATTAAGCAGAAACAAAATTAAATGTATAAGTAAATACATAAAGTCATGTTCAAAAGCGAAGTTTACTGCTTCTATAAAATTAACACTAGAAATTTATATGTCTATCAATAAGAGTACATTCTATTTATAGTACATAAAGGCAACTGTGCATCCATTTAACACAATTACAAAAGCCATTTTGAAGTATGCTAAACGTTAAAAGAAAAACACTGAACACAAAAACAGTGCACGTTGACTTCAGTCACTGGAAAGCAACCGTGTGGGAACAGAGGTTCTTGAGTGTCCAATTTTCAACTTATTTTCCTAAGGCAATTTCATCTTTTCTGCTTAGAAAGTTTTAACTAGTTATTTAGTTAGCTAAAAAGTAAACCTATGTTTTACCAAACTGTGTATAAACATGACAAATTATTGCCCTGTGCCTTGGGAGGGGATGAGTAAGTAATACTTTTGATAACGACATATATGTCTCAGTCCATTCAAGCTGCTATAACAAAATGCCATAGACTGAGTGGCTTCTAGACAACAGGCATTTATTAGTCACAGTTCTGGAGGCTGGGAAGCCGAAGATCAAGGTGCCAAGAGATTTAGTGTCAGGTGAGAGTCTATTTCCTGCCTCACAGACAGTAGTCTTCTAGCTGTGTCCTCACAAGGCAGAAGAGGGAGGGAGCTCTCTGGGGCACTTAAATCCCACCCATCAGGTTCCACCCTCATGACCTAATCACCTCCTGAAGGCCTCCCAACCTAATATCATCACACTGGAGAATAAGTTTCAAAATATGGGAGGTGGAGGGGGCACACAAATATTGTCTATAGGCACACTTTCTGCAACAGAGTTCTGACAACATACTGTGTGGGATGGAAATCCTTAGGTCTCAACCTGAGGGACTAAGGTCTCATCCTTAGTCCCAACCTGAGCAATTTCTAGTGGAAGCGCTGTTACAAAGTGATGATAAAACAACTTCCACCCACAGGTAAGAGAGAAAAGATCAGGACAGTCTTCATGTGCTGTTCATTTTAGAAAGTGAACAAAGTGGGCCTCTCTTAGGTGCAACGGGTTAAGTCTCAGCACTATGAAACTATCCAGAGCCACTGCAGCACTAGTTCGATCCCAGGCCAGGGAGCTTCCCACATGGCGCAGCAGACCTCTCCTGTCTCACCCTGCTGCTCCCCTTAGCAGTGTAGTTTAGTAGATACGTCTGTTCTGCTCCCCACTCTGTCTCTGGTGAATCCTCTCACCACTCCCACACCTCTGGCCTGCACTCCAGCTTATATGCATAAATAAATCTTTTTTTAAAAAAGTGACAAAGTGTGGTTTATTTTGTAAATTGCAAGAAGCAGGAACAAAGCAATCCTTTGGAGGTGAAGTAGTACTTCAGTTGTACTAGGGAAGGAGAGCAGCGAGAAAACCAGGCGAAGAAGAACACATTGCAAAAATAACAAAGGGTCTCTCACTTGCACAGAGCCCTTCCAAACCCCATTCTTTTCTCAGACAAATCAATGCTCACTTTTGTACCTAATTTTTATTTTGTAATCTTTTATTCTTTTCATTAAAGAGGACTTAATATTGCATAAGCTTCAGGTACACAACACTGTATCTGCTACTGAAATCAAGTACTACATGTTAGAGAGAAGGGGGGGAGGGAGAAAGAGAAAGAGAAGAATCTAGCTGACAAATTAGCCAATTCAAAACAGCATCCTTTAAAATAATTCTAAGAGTCCTTTAAAAACCAAAAGTGGAAATACATGATCCAGCAACATCACCCCTATTTATTTAAAGAATATGAAAACACTAATACAAAAAGATAAAGGACTGGATAAAGAATAGGTTTTATATAAATTTTTTTTCATTCAATGGGATACTACTCAGCTGTCAAAAAGATGAAATTATGCCTTTTGGGACAATATGGATGAACACAAGGTGAAATAAGACAGAAAATAAAAGACAACTTCAGAAGGTTTCACTCATATGTGGAATATAAATAGCCAAAAGAAAAAAACTGGCAGAACACAACATAAATAACCCTTAAACTGTGAAAAATACAATGGTTAGCAGAGAGAAAGGAGAAAGGGGTGGGAGGAAAGGAGAGAGGAGGTCACAGTGATAGTGTGATGATACTAGATGTCAGGGGATGAAGCAGATACTCATACTAAAATATGAATATGTACTCAGAAGATTATACAGTTTTTAAATGAGTGGTAAACCAATAAAATTTTATTTTAAAAAGATCTTAAGAAAAATGGGAGACTTGAAAAGAATGCTCAATGTTGTTTGAAAATTAATATGACAAAGGAATAACTCAGGAACTAACTTTTAAAGTACTCCAACATCAATGATGAAGTTTCTCAGAACTGGTCTATTAAGGTAGCCAGGCAGAGAGAAGACCCTAGTTTTCCGTCCTTCAGTATTTTACAGACCCAATCTGAATTTGTCTTCAGCCTCCTGATATAACAAACCTGCACTTACCTAATGCAGCCACCAGGTGGGAGGCGAGGCTTACTCAGGCATTATTTTGAGGCACTGTGCTAAATACAAAAATTCTCATTTAAAAAACGTAATTTGAACTTTCTGTGGTTCGCTGAGATTTGGTATTAGAATTAAATTCAAGGGACAGGACATTGCCCTTGAATTTGACATTTGGCATTGCCCTTGAAGAGCACAGGGTTGAACTTCAGGACGTGGGACCCAAGGAAAGGACACAGAATCTCAACTGCCCAAGAAGTCTGAATGTGAAACCACTCCAGAGAACATACAAAATACATTTTTAGCTACCATCTCATATACTGAAATGATACACTAAAGACAATTTGCTTTTAAAATCAAACAATCAAACAATCAAATCATTAATTATAAAAACAGGGCCAACTTTAATAAAATCAACTAGTCAACCAATTTTATTGAATACCTATTATCTGCCAATGCTGAATACACAGCTGGCCAAACAGACACAGGCCCTGCCCTCGTGTACCTTACAGTCTGGTGGGGATAGAGCAACATAAAATCAATAAATATAAGTGATTAAATAATATTCTGTAAAGAAGAGTATTTGCATTAAAACGTCAAAAATTAGTCATAAAAGTCGCGATTATAAAAAGTGACATAGTGTTGTAAAGAATAGAATGAGTTACCCTGCACCTGAAAACATGTTGACGACACAGTTGATCACATTATTTTAGAATGTGTTTCCATACTTGTTTCCCATCGTATTTCATGGGATACAAATTCCTGGAAAATGCTACAGCGTGCCGTCTGGGAGCCGCTTCCTCCCGCAGAAACTGGCCACCGCCTGCACACACCGGGCTCCGGCAGACTGGCTGATGAGGACGGCGTCCATAGACACACAAGCGCTGGAGCTCGGAAGAGGCTCAATTTCAACACACAGTTTGAAATAAACTCCCCCCCCCCCCTACTAACCCCATTTGTCTGCTCTTTCACTGACCTCAGAAACCACTGAGTCAGAGGCCAGTTTGTACACTTGGATCTGCACAACAAACAAAAGTGCCGTGCAAGGCTCAATCTCACCAACCCTCGACAACAGAAGCACAGCTCATCATTTTATTTCCTTTTTTTTTTTTGTATTGTGCTGGGAATACCACAATGTGCTACAAATAAGTTAATAAAACAAACAGACCCCTAATCTTGAGGGCTCTGAATAAATCAGGCAGGGAAGCCTGAGCATAATGCACTAAACAATAGTGACAGACGTGGCGATGCCGGCTTTAGGAAGAATGTGGTGAGCAGTGGTGGTGGGCATAGGTTTGGGATTTGAGAAGTGCTTGGACAAATGCAACAAGGTGCTGAAGGCCTGATCAATACCCTGGTGTTCTCCATGGACCCCATGCTTCAGCTGAATGCAGGCAGAGTGGGTGTGGGGGTGCACCAAGCTCACTTTACATTTCTCCAGACGACAGGGCTAGACCCATGGCTGGAAGTCACAGGGAGACAGAAACGAGCTCAACCTGAGGAACTTTTGGGCAACCCAATGGTCTGGGTAACTTCATCAGACAATGAGATTTCCTGTACTGGAGATATTTATTGGGAGGCTGTAGCTGTGGTGGTCAGAGACGGTACAGCAGATGAGATCCCTCAGCCTGCACAGTTCCTCTCCTGAATGGGATTTGGAGGCTCTAGAGTGGATGGAGGAACCCCACCTGATGGGCTTGTGGAGGGGAGCACACTGCTGACAGAACTCCATGATCACAGAGTGTGCCCCCCTCTGTGCATCCACTCAAAGGGCAAGAGGAATGGTGGGCAGGGATAAAAGCCAGGGAAGGGGGTTGCAGGGCTGTGCCTCTGCTCAACACTTAAATACCCTGGTCACATCTCCCCTAAGGAATGTGGTCACAAGTCACACCTTTGGCCCTGAACATAAGCCACATCCACCATGTACATGAGGTTTGAGGGACACGTTCTTATTCCCTCAAGATCGGTGGGCACTCTTTACCTTCCTCAGCAAAAAGGTGTTTGAAGAGATCCTAAAGACTCTTGCTAAAGACAAACTAACCATGTGGTAAACTGGCAAAATAAAGGTTCAGTCCTCCCGATGAGTTGAAACTCTCACGCTCCCAATATGCACGGAAGCCTTGCTAGACATCGGCAAAGCACTTGAGTTGAATTTGTCTCCTGGAAAGTGCAGAGGCCTCAGAAAGCCCACTGGGCCTGAGCAGTGTGACTGGGGAGTGAGGAGTAGAGAGCGTTCTCTATACCCGAGACAAAAACTCCACTCGGTCTCACTGCAGACCTTAATAAAAGTAAAGATAGTTGTAAAAGAGAAATTTTAACTTAGGCAGAAAAAATCTTAGGAGGTAACATCCTGATGTTTCTCAGAAGCAGGTAAATTGTGGTGATCTATGTTTTCTTTCAACACAGGGAGCACCTGAGATCCCACAGACAGGAAACTCGGAGAAGATAAGTCCAGAGGGGCGTGCATCAGGTACACGCCAAAGTTCACCTGGGAACAAAACAGGAAGGTTACCTTAGCAGCTGCAATAGTTTTGTATACAATGTTCAACGGAATTAATTAATTAAACATAAGTTCAATCTTTCAAGACAATTACTGGGCTATGTCCCACCTGTCTCCTAGGGGGAGTTAGTGAGAAACAGGAATTCTAAACTTCAAATACCAGAGACTCTCATTCTAAAGTGTCCTTTCTCAACAATCACCACACCCCTCTGTATTTCTGGGCCCACTCCTTTTATCTCCGTTGTTAAACTTCCTACAAGAGCACTTCTTTCTTGTTCTTGACCTCTGACCACAGCCAGGTCAATTTTTGTTCAATACAAATACAAAAGCCATTTTGTGAAACTAATGGAAAATTCTGCATTTTCCTTCAGAATGTGTGATGTGAGTTAAATTCTCCAATTTCCAGAATTTTTTTTAAAGATTTATTTATTTATACATACAAGCTGGGGTGCAGGCCAGAGGCAGGGGGCGGCGAGAGGGCTCACCAGAGACAGAATGGGGAGCAGAACAGGCAGATCAGAAATACACTACTGAGGGGAGCAGCGGGCGAGGCAGGATAGGTCTGCCACACCATGTGGGATTCTCCCCGGCCGGGCGTCGAACTCGCATCTCGCGCTGCGGACAGCTCCACAGTGCAGCACTCAACCGCTGCACCACCAGGGAGGCCCCAATTTCCAGAATTATTTAAGTCTACTCAAGGTTTGTCATCAATGCATGCAAGCCAGTAGCAACCTTTGGAATATGAAGATGGCTTAGTATAGTGAAATTTACTGGATCTTTCTATGTAGGCATTCTACTTACCATAAGACACTTTACTTTTCAAGAGATCTCTGATGTGAAGAAAATGTGATTGAGGCAACAGAATTAATTTATTTACTTACTTATTTCTTATTTATACTCTATATCTCTTCAACAAGACTTTAGAGCATTAAAAATGCACATACTAGACCAAGACTAAACAAACTGAGGAAATGGATGGAAAGGAAAAATAAGATGGTGCCACAGACAAGGTCAGAAACTTAATGGTGGCCCATCATAGAATGGTCCTCACTTCTAAAAATTACTAATTTTTAGCACTATTTCGGGATACAGTGCTGGTGTAGTTAACACACCAGCATCTTAAAACAAGGTACTGTATTTTGCAAGCATGCTTACCTTTCTCTCTCGACTCTCAGAAAGCTTTTGGAAAACATCTTGGTTCCGTTGCCCTGTTTGCTGGTCAATGCAGATCATCTGACACCTATGGCAAGGCCCCACAATCTGGAAGGAAAGAAGGTAAGTGAGCCAATCTCCCACTCTGCAGCCAGGAGTCCGGGTCCTGGAGGATTGGCTGGAAAAGGCCGGTCCCAGTCAGCGTCAGACACACAGAAACGCTCCCTGCCCTCTGCTGACCGCTGGGCCAGGAAGCAGCGCCTCTTCCCAGAGCGACTGAGGAGTCGTCCGCATTTTTTTGTCAGCTAAAAATGCTGCCACTTCAGGGTTTTGTAGAGAGAGAGAAAAGAGGGTTTGTGAATCTCACATGATTATCAGAGAGTTTTGAGGATCCTCCAAGGAAGAAAACTGATTGGAAGACAAACTGGAAGAAGATAAACACCACAAGGAAAGTCGTCAGAAAAAAACGTAGGGAGTCCATGTCCTTTGACGCAGCAATTTCACTACGAGGAAATCAAACTCAAAACAGAACCAAAAAGTGCAAACACAGATTCATGTACAAGGATATTGGTCCCATTATTTTTAATAAGATAAATCTGATAACATCTAAAATATCAAATAATAGAGAAGAGTGGATATGCAAAGATGCCATAGCTATATAATTACCATGCAGCTGTAAAATTAACCCATAAAGGGCTTTAAATAAAATGAAAAATGTTTATTTTATAAATGAACTACACAGGAAATAAAATTCTGGTTTGTGTGTATGTATGTATATCATATAAACATAAACATATGCATATGCATATAGTACATGAAACACAGCACACCACTTCTCACAGATGCCAAAAAATACGATAGAACTTCTGTTCTGGACGGTCTACCATGAGCATGAGTGGCTCTTATCGTAAAAAAGTTTCTTATAAGTGTTAACATAGAAGAAGAAAGTCTGCAGCTCAACAATGACCAGATGCTTCTTTCACTGCACATGCAAAAGTTGCAAAGGTGCTGGATTTCCTCATAGCCATTTTCTCCTCTGCTCGCTCCTGTGCAGGAAGTATGTACAGGAATAAGAAAACTCAATTAAAACTGAATGTTTCTTGGCCTGTTCCTAACACTCACATTCTAGCTGGTCAGCATTAAACCAGCAGAAATAACCTCACTGTGGCCCTAAAAGCAAGATTTCCAGGCTTTCTAAACAGCTGGTATGCTGAGTATCCTACGAAATGTGCCCAGCACAGGCCTGGAGACACACTTGGCTGACCTCTGATCTCCCGAGGCCTCATTTCCTTATCCAGCTCCTTAGCTGGATTTGGTGAGAATTCCAGATGCTGGTTCTGGGAAGTCAAGCACAGACCTGGCACTTGTGCTGCTCACAAGTGAAAAGACAACTATACAATTATATAGAAACTATTACAATTCTCCCAGGGGATTCAACAGCCCAGCTCACTGTGCCACCAGGGACCCCATGTGATTCTCAGTGAGAGAACCTGTAAGGAGAGCTACCATGTTCTCAGTGAGAGATGGCATGGAGTGGCCTGGTGAAGCCATCTAACATAGAAGGCAGGTGGGCTCATGGAGACACAGGTGGAGAAGGAAACACTGCTTCTTGGCTTTGGACTTGTACCAGGGACTTGGGAGACATGGAAGGAGAGACTTGTAGAAACACATGGAAGAGACATGGGTGAGAGACACATGGTGGGGGCTGACAATGGCAGCCATTACCTTTGTAATTTGTACATTTGTACTTTGCTTTTACTCCTTTCATCCCAGACTCACCTGGTCCCTTTCACCCCTCTCATATGGTTCCTTCCTAGAAAATGCCTTAGACTTGTGGCAAGCTTTTGGGCATCAGTGGCCCTGCTTTGGACCAATCTGGTTAGATTGGGCATTTACCCAAAAGGGGATGGTTCACTTGGGTGTTTCATTGGGAAACCACATCCTTTCTTCTCTTCACTCTCTATTAAAGTTCTTTTGCACTGAATCTCCTTTGTCTTTCAGCACACAGATGGCTGGACCCTTTTAGAATGTGCAAATTTGGGGGGTCCTGGGTACCCCTTAGTTGCCAACAAGCTCTGTACCTTCTCTACCCCCTTGGGGCTGTGTCCCATAGAAGCACTAATCAGTCCCAGACCCAGAACCCCATGTGCTCCTGACAGATGCCATCTTAAGCAAAAATCCTGTCATTTATGGGCAAAGGCACTCTTAAAAGCTTCTCAAACTGGCAGAAGGAGGGACACTTTCCAGACACTCTTTTCAAATACAAGTATCAAGATAACAATTTTCTTAAAACATGGTAATTAATTTTTTTTCCTGGTACTCAATTGGTATATAAAAAAAGTTTTTTTTACTAGCATGTATTGAAAAATATCTCAAACAATACAGAAACTTGAGGAGTTAAAAGAAAGCACTTGGTGGTGGTCCCATCCCCATCCTGACAGACAAGCGGTGTGTGATCATGGCTACAGATCATTCCAGAAGGAGGCATGTAGCCATTCACAACTACACATGCACCAGTGCCACACACACATGAAGATCTGAGAAGCCACTGTCTTTCTTTCTTTTTTAATCACTCCACAATACTTATACTGGACATCCCTCCCTGCCCAAAGAGATAGCTACCTCATCCTGGAATGTGGTGATTTTTCCCAACAGCCAGGCATTCCTGTGCGTTAATGTATCTAGTTGTTCCCCTTTGAAATCACATAGTTTCAAACTTCTTGTTATTGTCAACAATCTCAAAATAAAGACTGTTTATTGTAACCCTCTTTCCTGTTTGCATATTTTTAATAGCAATCTCCCAAAATGAGATTATAAAGCCTCATAAACTTTCTGTAACTTGATAATATCCAGGGAAAAACTATGTTCTAAAAGAGAGGTGCAGGATCTTTTGGCATTGCAACAGCTTCAGCATTGATTATCATCATCAACAAACATCTTTTAAGCATTTACTTTTTGAAAGACACAGTATTAACTATAGCTTATACTTTTTCATATCTGCACAGGACAATATTGTATGAATATAGCATAATTTATCTAACCATCTCCATTTTATAGATATTTAGGATGTTCTACAATTTTTCATTTTCTAAAAATATTGCAACAAGCAATTTTGTAATAGGTCTTTCCTTATTTGAGTTCTTCTTAAATATTGTATTTCTTGTGGGATATATTTCCGCAAGTGAAATTTTTGGGTCAAAGAGCATGCATATTTTAAGTATTACTACTTAGTAAGCAATTGCTACTTATTAAAAACCATGAACTAACAAAATCAAAGCACCTCAAAAAAATCCTTAAAGCATCTTTCTCATACCCAAGTCTCCAAGTACCTGGAGAGGGACAGGCACTGCTGTTGCCGGGTGAATTTCTAACAGTGGTTCTAGCCTAGTTCTGCTTTTTTCTCTCTTTGTTCTTCCTTCTTGTCTTCCTTTATTTCTCTCTCCCTCTCTCCATCTATCAGACTACACATACTTAGGATCTACTCTGTATCAGACAGGATATGTAAGAGCAGGTGTTTTTAAAACATGGCCACAACACTGCAGTAGAAAATGAGGAAAGAAGACTCAATCAGGACAGGAGGAGGAGGCAGAGTGGCAGGAATATGGGTTCCTGAAACAGTTTGTGGAGAGAGAAGAGGCTGATTTTCAAGGGAGAGCAGCTTCCAGGATAAAAGAAAGTTCAGGGAGTCAAGAGAATAAAAAGAATCTTTAGGACATTTTGTGTGCCGGATAATTTATCCCTCACCCCCACCCCCAGAACTCTGAAATTTTTCAATAAAGATTTAAATCATTGTTCACTGCTTTTCTGTTGTTGCTTTTGAAGCAAGGCCTGGACATAAGGGAGGCCGTTATAGCCAGTTTATACAATTGGTGAATAATACCGTTATTATTAAATGATTTCATCCCCCACTGAAGCACTGAGAACATTCTTTGCATATGACCCATCCTTCTGTCCCTAGCTATTCCTTATCCTTTGTGTCCATTTATTCCCTCTAAAATTATATTGAGCACTGACTCTGGACTGCTCCAGGCCCCAGCAGTACAGCAGGAATACAACAGACTCTGTCTCCGCCCTTGTGAGCTCTGCAGAACATCACCACGTAGTGGGCTGGGATTGTCTTTCCAAGGAGGTGACATCTGACCCGAGACCCTGGAGTACTCCAGGGAAAACATGCCAAGGAGAAGGCACAGCAAAGGCAAAGGCGTTGGGGCAGAAAGCTGGCCTTGCTAAGGGAGTGGTCAGATGACAGGCAGGGGGAAGAGCTGGTGAGCTCAGAGAGGTTAGAGATCAGCAGGTCAGGACTCAAGAGGCCACCCCAGTATGAGGCGTTGATCTTACTTCTCTTTCTCCTATCTTTGAAGCTCAAAGCATGGGTTTGGGGACTCCAAAGCCTAGGCAGAGAGGGCATCCCTGTGGCTGGCCATGAGCGTCTCCCCAGCTGCCAGTGAGGCAAAACAACCCAACAAGCGGGGGAGTGGCCATGGGCACTGAAGCTCCATGGCTAGGCACCTGCCTCCGCCCCCCATGAGCTCCAGCTAGCCAGAAAGTCCAACAAGTTTCAGGAGAATGAAGTTCTCACACAGCATTCCCCAAAAATGAGAATTTTAACCTAGACAGAGCGATATGGTGGAGACGGCCCTGAGCCCTCCACCTCTGCAGGCAGATTCTCTCTTCCACATGTGAAACAGACTATGGACACCTGTGTGGGGAACAGGCAACACACCGTCCCAAGAGGGATCCTAGAACAGAGATGCCATATACCCTCCTGTTGAAATTTTGTAGGTAAGAGTCAGAGAGGGAAGAACTCTGCCTGCCACCATCCTGGCCAAGGACAGAGGTCAATCTAAATTGGCAATCCTTGAAGAAGGGTGCTAAAACTTTCTGGAACTCACCTGGAAACGCATCGAACCAATTGAGATCTCATCCCATTGCTCTTCTTCAAAAGGCCTTGTTCCATTGGTAATAATATTGGCACGGAAGCGTGGGATGAGATCTTTCACTGGGAATAATTCCTCCTTTCCATTCTCATCACTGTTTAAGACATACCAAAATGGGAAAGAGGGGTGGATTACTGCACCATTGTAATAATTCCATTTATCTACCACTCACTGCCTGACTTCCTCAACTGCACTCTGAGGTGTGGATGATGAGAACAAGTTTTTATCACGAGTGTAGGCCAAGGGACACCCACATGCACGATGGACCTCCATGATCTCTCCTGGGAGATAATCCCATTTCCATGGAGAGGCTCAAAGGGGCAATGCAACAGGTAGGCAGATCTTAGCTAAAGAAACCAAGTAGAAAAAACTCTGAGAAAACATCAGTTCTACAAGGTGAGTCAGGACAGAAAGATGGTCAACAGACTTCATGAACAGTGTCCAAACAGCACCAAGAGTTCATATTCTTTGGAGGTCAGAAGATCATAAAGCAACATAGTGTCCACAAGAGAGGCTTTAATAGCATTTCCTAACTTTCATCCTGTTTGCAGTTTTAACTAGTTATAAAAATATGATATTTTTGTAACTCTTGTTTAAAAAAATGTTTGACTGCCATGAGGTCCTATAAAATGGCTCTCGGCACCTCCACACATCCCATCCCCCAAAGGAAAAAACACAATAGAAAACCTCCACAAAGAGCACATTCTGTCATCCTTCCACTATTTTGCATTCAAAAACAGATGAAAGATGTCAGAATAGCAATGGCCTTCATTTGAGGGGGTGGGGGGACACTAAGAGGGGATCCAAGGAGGGTCTTGGAGTACTAGAAATGTTCTCTACTTGATCTGGGTGTCGGTTACATGAATATATGTATATCTTTAAAAATTCACAGCGCTGCATGCTTACATTATTTGCACTTTGTTGTACTTTGATAAAAAAATTTTTTAATTAGCTGGAGGAGGAAATCCTTGAACAGGACTGGAATTTGCCCTGGGAACAGACCTCAAAAGCTTTAGGGGAAGAAAAGGGTCTCAATGCCCCTCTGAACAGTGACTGACTTATGAAAAGCCAGTGGCCAGAGTAACCAGATCTAGCTTTGCCACTATGTGCAACTCCCACAAAGGATAGGAGCCAGAGGGACTGCAGCGTCCTCATCTAAAATGAGAAGCTTAGTGCTTTCCAGTCCTAAATTCCTTGACTGAGGATTTATACACTGGGTTAAATTTTTGTGTTCTGTAACAGGGAAAGTATTACATCCAAAAGCTAATATGATCGGCATGTTTGATAGACTCCATCAAATTTAATTATAGAACAGAAAGACACACCAACCAGGGCCACAAGTGACCGCTGCCAGGTACTAGCCGCAAGCTGTTCCTCTGACCTTTGATCACTTCTCCTGCCTAACCCTGCTTGTCAACCTGCTTACACAAACTGGTAAGAAACGAGGACCCTAGGACTCCTCCCAGGAAGAGCCAGTTCTGAGCAAGCCTGTCCCTGCCTCCTGTCTTTCCACACCAAGACTGCTGTCCCACGCTCTCTGGGCTCTGGCTACCTGAGGAGGAGGCTCACTCAGTGACCACCCAGGAGCCACGCAGCCTCTTCCAGGAAGGGCAAGCTGCATTATGGCAAGTGAATGCAATTATTGTATATTCTTTGCCAATGATTTAAATAGGATGTACCAACAGTCCATCTTTGACATCTTTTGTTAAGCTACATGCATGCAAGCATGCACACACACACACAAACACACACACACACACATGACCAGGTGGCATATGGGAGTCACAGGATCCCAGCTCTCCGTGCTCCCTGCCATGTGGAGAAGTAACAAGCAGCCAGTCACAGCCCCCAAATACCAACTGAGTGACTTTTTTTGCCCCAACTGCCTAACTACCTGGGGACTTTAATTTCCTCTAAAGAATAGTGAGGAAGGTCAGACCCACCAAGACCCTTTCTAAAGCCAACTTCCTAATGTTAGCAGGGTCATTGGGAGAGCAAGCAGATGCCAGTTCTGTCTGAAGGTAAAACAAGCTATACCTATAATTACAGCTTTAAAAACTTTTCTAACCACTCTACTCTTCACTCAAAAGGACTTTGGAAATGGGGCAAAGCTTCCAGAGAACAAAAGACAGTGGGAAGATGGGTAATGAAATTAGGTCAAGTTGGCGGCCACTCAATTTTTAAAGAAAATGTTAAGAAATGGAATGACAGTTGGGGTTCTCCTTTAAGTACTTGAGCATAGAGAAGGATCTTGAAATATAAAAGAAAATCCTCAAAAAGATAAATGGGAATTGGCCTCAACGGACTTAGTGACTTTCTTGGCCTCACTCTCATCTGTAAATGGTCTGAACTCCTTAACTCTGGAATTCTTTCTCCCTTTTCGAGTGAGTGCAGCACTGAGTGAACTGATACCTGTCTACTCTTCTCAAAGTATAGGACTTTACCTGATGTTTAATTGCTGCTGAAGTTCCAAAACACTAGATCTATTTATTAGCAGATACTGTGCCTCATTCACCAGAGAAAGGGCAGCTGTTGTACCACATTGATCTGAAAAACAATGGAGTAGTTAAAAGAAGAGTTGTTTTCTTGGAACGTAAGTGAATCACTTTTCCATTGGCTTGCATTTTCAAAGGTAGACTTTTCTACAAGGGAAAAAAATGGCAACCTGGAAATTACAGAGGGTGATCTCCATAAAAAGGGGAGGTTCCACGTTCCCTGGCCCACCTAATGAAGGGTGGAGCTGAGCAGCCAGGTGAAGATTTAGAGAAGACTTGGAGGGACACTTGGACACTTAGAAGAGTCACGTGGAGCAGAGAGACTTGTGAAGAAGCCCCACTTGCGTCTCAGCATTGGAGTTGCACCAGGGTCTTTGGGGACATGGAAGGAGCCCATGGAGTTGAGACACGTAGAGACAATTGGACAGGACATGGAAGAGAGACCTGTGGGGAGGCTGACAATGGCAGCCATTACCTTGATTTGTACTTTGACTTTGCTCCTATCATTCCAGACTTGCCTGGCCCCTTATGCCTCTTTCTTATGGTTCCCCACAAGAAGGTGTCTTACATTGTGACAAGTTTTGGGGCCTCAGTTGTCCTGCTTTGGGTCGACCCTTTTTAGCTGGGCATTTACCCACAAGGGGATGGGTAATTTTGGGTGTTTCACTGGGAAGCTATTATCCTTTCTTCCCTTCTTTCTCTACGCACACTATTCTATTAAAGTTCTTTCACACTAAATGTATGCTTTGTCCTTATGCAGCAAATGGTAGAACCCATAGAGTGTGCAAGTTTGGGGGCCCTGGGGTACCCCTCAACCTGCCCGCTAACAAAAATAATAAATACATTCTAAATGGTTCAAACCTCTCAAAAACAGAAAGGGAGATCCTAGAATACTCAGTTAATAATCTGAAAAACAAAATGGCAAGTGAAACTGTTCTATTGAAGACTTGGAGGCAACATTTAGAAGATGGGAGAGGAGGCAGTGGGTGGAGTCAGAGGCCCTCCGTGAAGATGGCAGGGATGGAGAGGCCATGATGATGGAGCCAGGAAGATGCTCTGAATCTAGTCAGTGAAGTCGTTTTGTTTTGTTTTTGTTTTTTTTTTTTTAAGACAAGTGTGAAATACTGACCTTGGACATAAATAATGTAAGTTTTAAAACCAAAATTTAAAAAAAAATGAAAGAAACTATCAAGTGTACTCAGAACTGCAGGCAGCCTGTTACCCCTCTTCTGTCTTCTGTTACCCCTCTTCTGCCCCAATGTTGGGGCAGATCATTTCTGTCTTCATCAATGATGTTGATAAAACAGGTTGACTGGGCCAAAATCTAGTGAGCTGTCTCCAAATCACTTCTGGTGGAACTTAAAGTCCACAGGAGTAGATACTTTTAAGAGAATCACTTTCCAGGTCCCCTACTCCCATTTGCCCTCTTTTCTAAAATGGCTGCCAGAGAAAGGAGATGCAATTCCAGCCCCCTTCTCAAAAGGCCCTTCTTATGCTTCACAGAGAAAAGGGGCACATCTCCCATGGGGTTAAACATCTCCAGGGGAGAAAATAAAAGCCCCATTCAACACCCCAAACTGAGAAAATACACATCGCTAAAGCTTGGGTGAATGATCTTCCTGTAGGTCAGATGGGTTCCAGTTTGCTACCACAGAACTGGGCAATCTAATTAAGTTGTCGAGTGACAGAGGATTAAAGTCACCTTCATGTTAGATCCCTGTGCTTCTGTCATGAGCCTCAAATGAAAGGTTTGAGTGACAGTGTGTGAACCAAACTCCTTTCATCACCAACTCTGTTGACTTAAACAGGTTTTAAGGTCTGAGCACCACCACCCTGGTCATGGGTGACAAGCATTCACGAATATGGGGATTAATGGTGGAAGCTCCGCTATCTCATTAAGAGATTCATCTTCAACGACGTTTTCTCTGTGCTTAATAACTATGTTTTGGAGTATATAATATACTTTAATTGCTTTACTCACCTTGTGCTATTACAAATTATAAGAACTCAACCTAAAAGAAATTTCCTAACACTTTGACTTTATGATCACAGTAAACTTTTAAAATGTTGAAACATTTCAATTTCTATACCACTGTAGCTTCAGCTAAATATGATAGGGGCATAAAGGAAAATATTTTCAAGCATAAAATGTGTAATACTATAGTAAACTTCTATCAAGGAAGTAGAATAGAAATATAAGTTGAAGAAAGAAAATTTCTGACCATTAAAAGACAACTTGTTCACATATATTAACACACACACTTATATATACATATATATTACAAAAAGTCATGAGAACCAAATTGCTATGGTATAGAGATTCCACTGGCTAATGATTAAACTGCTATGTGCAGGGATTAATTTAAAATGACAATTTTTAATTTATAGTATGCTGTAAATCACATCCTTTGCAACTATTTACACATAGATGACAATGTAAAAACATACAAGGAGGCAATGTAGTTTTAAAAAATTTCTTCTAAGGTATACCAACACAAAAATGTTCAAAGACCAGAGACGTAGACGATCAGAGACCTCCCCACCATAAAGGGCATCCTTGATGTGTAACCATTCATAAGCTGCACTCCCTGATCCTCTAGCATGCGAGCAATAGAAATTCTTAATGGTCTAAGTAATTAACATTTACAGAAGGTGAGGCACCATAAGGTTAAAGATTTTTCAAGGTCTCACAATTATCTGACTAGAGATATTATCTACAAGACTAGCTATCCAGATTTTCTTATAAACCACAACATTTTTATTTAACAAAAGTACATTATACTTCTAAGCATGTAGGACCAAAACAGAGCACCTGGCTAGAGGCAAGGCAGCTGGCTGGAAGCCCACCTGAACCCCTCAGAGCTATCCTGGGACCATCCATGGGGTCCTGCTGATCTGGGGAGCCACCATAGCACCTCTCTGCCAAAGATGACTACCTCACTTTCTTTACATGAACAAGTCTTCCTGGAAATCTATTCCATGCACTGATGCTGACAGATGCAAGGGTAAACCCAACTTCCTGTCCCCTAAGAAGTGATCCAAAATGTGGTACCTTTGCCATGTTTCTTCTTTGCGTTTCTTTGAAAGTTTGAACTTTGTTTAATCAAATGACATGGACGGCCAAAAAACTTTGACAACCAGCTTGAAATCTTTTCTCCACAATCATAAGTATTTACCCTGGGGGAAAAAAAAGGAGGGGGGGGGAAGGAAGGAGTGGTAATGCGATATTGCATTTCTTTAAATAATTATCTAAACAACATAAAGTTAGATTTTATAATGGGATAGGATAGGATAGGATAGGATAGGATAGGACAGGACAGGACAGGACAGGACAGGACAGGACAGGACAGGACAGGATAGGATAGGATAGGATAGGATAGGATAGGATAGGATAGGATAGGATAGAATAGGACAGGAAAGCCTTGAACTCCAGGGAGGAGGAAGCCTAAAGTGACAGGTGCTTAGGAAGCTGCAGGGAGATGTCCAAGGCACAGGAAGACCTGTACCAGCTCTGGGGCTTGATCAGATCAGATAAAAAAGTTTTAGAAGTTCTTCTTGAAAGACTTTGTTTATATTAATTATAGCCACTGAGAACCACAAAGGTTGGGATTTGAGAGCTTCCAGAGCAGTCATTTGCTGTAAGAAGCCCTAATGTTTTACTACAAGCCTGATTGTGATGTTTTCTCTACTGGCCAAACCACATGGACTGACATGTTTGGTTTGTGACAAGAACACTCTGCCTATGAGTAACCGAAATAAGTACACATTTCAGTCCTGGTTTGTTTTTTAAACTGTGCCATATTCTAGACTTTAAAAATGAATATGTTTAATTTAAATTTTAAAAAATTTCGATCTGTGTATCACCAGATTTTATAATGCAAATTGACCGATATATTGAAACTCCAAAATCGACCCTACACTTTAATTTTTTTAATTAACATTAAAGTAATGTTGCATTATAACATTTTAAAAGTTTCAAGTGTACATCTTTTTAAAAAACATGTGTGTGTGTGTGTGTGTGTGTGTGTGTACTGGGAAAAAATAACTGCCTTTCTGTTCTCGAAAGAGACTGAAAGAATAAATCCTGACTTTGCAGCACATTCTCTCCAGCACCTTGAGAGATTGCACCAAAGTCCATTTTCATTATATTGAGAGCTCATGGTTCAGAGCTTAAGAAGCCTAACCTCTAGCCATCTGAAAAGCTTTATTAACCAGAAAACAGCATTCTTCCCAGATGCTGGTACATGAAATGTATGTACCCTTATGGATGAGTCTGATAAATAGTTGCAGATCTCCCCAGATGTCTATATTTCTCTCTATGAGAAGACTTACTATAGTGATGACAAAAGTGTTACTCAAAATGTAGTGCCCTAATTGAAAATGTGCTATGATGAATGATTCAGCTGGCACAAGTGCCCGGACAGTGTGCTCAACCCCTGGGCCTCCCAAGGGCCCAGTGCCCCTGATGCCCAATTGTGCTGAGCTATCTTCACACTGCCACCTCTCCACCTGTCCTGAGGCTGTAGCTCTTCACCATGCCAGTTGATCCAGGGCCACTAACAACTTGAGTCCAATTTAGATATTGCTGGAGAATTAACACATCATTTCATGACTTACAGGCAGTATATGTTTGCAGTGCAGAAAGAAATAAAATCTGACTCTGAACTATTCAGTATCACCATCTACTGAGCATAAACTTATCCACTAATGAGTTCACTGTGTTAATAAGCAACTAGTATTTTTAAAACCTTCTATTACAGGGGGCCTCCCTGGTGGCGCAGGTGTTAACGTCACTGCGGCAAGAGTTCGATCCCCACCTGCGGAGCTTCCAACATGGGGCAGCACACCTCTTCTGTCTTGCCCACTGCTCCCCTCAGCACTTCAGTAGATCCTCCTGTTCTGCTCCCCGCTCTGTCTCTGGTGACTCCTCTCAACACACCCGCCCCCCACCTCTGACCTACACCGAGTTCTTGTATGCATAAAAATAAGTCTTTAAAAATAAAACCTTCTATTACATATAAGTAATTAGCAAACTGTTAATATTTTAGTGTTTGTGGAGTAAAGTGGTTAGGGTATTAGATAGGCTGGAAACCCCCTGGTTAAGATTCCCACAATCAGAAAAGTTGCTATTCCACATGTTTCCAGATCCAGATTATATTTAGATTTTTTTTAATGCCAGAATTTGGTATATTCAATATTAAATAGAAATATTCTTATGTTTAACCTCATGTTCTATAGTTCTTAGAATTGTGGAGATAATTACTCACCAATAACTCAGATTAGGTAATAATCCACAAAATATATGGAATATAATTACTGATTTATCACCTGAAAGCCATATAATCTGAAAGACACCCTGAAACTCCCTCACCCACATTCTCTAAATCCTGTCCACCAGCTCCTTCAGATGCCTGTACCACCAGAATACATATCTCATGCCCACCTGGTTTCTACCCTGATCATGGCTCATTTTGCCTCATCTGTTACTATCACAGATGCTCAGCTGGCCTTCCCATTTGTGTGCCCCCTTCCTACTACTCTAAACCCACTAGTCCATCTTTTCAAAATGTGAATCGGGTCTGTTCCCTCACCCCTCCACTGTGGCCACCCCACCAAACGCCACCATGCTTTCTCCAAATTGTTCTCCCCTTCACCACACTCTGTTCTAGGCTCTGCAGGAATGACACAGACTGAGCACTGCTCTCAGAGCCTCTCTAGGGGTAAGGACTGAATAAATATTGAGGAAACAATAAAGTTGGAAGAGGACAAACAGGGAGGGAAGAGCTGGTTCCTGTGGGGGGGGGGGGTCAGAGGGCCCCTCCGAGAGATAGATTTTTAGCAGGGACCTGATGGAAGTGAGACTGCCTGGAGATGAGGGAGGTGAGACTTTCCCAAGGGAGGTACAAATAGAGGAAGAGCATTACAGGTAGAGGAAACAGTGAGTGCCAAGTCCTGAAGAAGGAAAAGCACTTGGCAGGCTTCAAAGAGCAAGGAGCCAGTGTGGCTAGAGCAGGGTGTGTGAAGGGGAAATGGAAGTTGGACACAAGACTGAAATTGGGGGCCTCCCTGGTAGCATAGTAGTTAAGCACTGCGCTTTGGCGTTGTCGGCAGCCATGACGCAAGTTCGATGCCGACGCCGGCTGGGGAGATTCCCACATGGCACAGCAGACCTCTCCTGCCTCGCCCGCTGCTCCCCTCAGCAGTGTATTTCACCCAGTCTACCTGTTCTGCTCCCCACTCTGTCTCTGGTGAACCCTCTCTCCGCCCCGTGCCTCTAGCCTGTACCCCTTGTATGAATAAATAAATCTTTAAAAAAAAAAAAAGAAGAAGAAGACTGAAATTGTATAGGGTTTCGCTCTCCTCTCCCTATGTGCCCCTGGCAGATGGACCTGAGATTGTCACCTGCTACAGTCTCACCTGTCCGCACAAACCTTGCTCTGGCAAATCTGAGTTGGCTCACTGCTCTCCTCAAGAGGCACCTTTATAGGCTCCATCCCTAATGAACCAAAAAGAGAGAAAAAATTAACATCATGTACAGAGAACAAATATGTGTGTAGAAGTTCACTATTGTAAAATATGCAAGAATTTTAATGACCCTGAAAATTGGCTGAATCAAACAACTGGCTGGATCTTGGAGCTCTCTTTTCAACACAGAGATTCTCTTCATCATTATCAGTCCCACAAACGTCCGAGCATCCAGCAGCTTTCTCATGGAGGCCCCTAAACTGGGGCTGTCACATCTATAGTCCCTGGAACACCATAAGTTCCTATGAAAGATTTCTCTACATCCTGAGATACTGCACTTCCTGAAGTCATTGTTCCCTAAGCACCCATAAATCCTATAAATAGGCAGGCAGGAGTCAAGGCCCATCTGTAAAGACTTCAGTGCAGATTGTCAGTCTCAGTAGCCCCTAGGAATCTCCATCAAATCGGATTTCTGCATCAATCATCATTCTCATGACAAAACTAATAGTATGACATATGTATCATACACCTAAAGTATATAACATGCATACTAACAGTTTAAAGAATAACAGTACCCACTTCCCAGAAAAATATTCACTCTTTAAAGATTAGAGTGAAATACATAGGTAAAACCAAAGGAAAGTGATCCAGTCCTATTTAGGAAAGAAAGACATTTGATAAAGGCTGAAATTGCTGAGGTCCCTGCTACACTGTATGTCTTAGCCTCTATGAGCATTAAAGTCTAGGGAAAGACATGAAGCCTAGACCTTCAGCAGAATTTGTGGAGGCTCTTTCTCTGTGGACACCAGAAGCAGGGCCTTGTCCTGTGTGACACCTGTGCCCTCCAGTCCTCTCAGCACCGCGATCAGGTAGGACCCCACCTGTTCCTCAGGCAACCACATACCAGTCACACCTGTATCACTGCTCATCCCAGTCCCACTTCATCACACACAGCACAGCACCGCACAGCACAGCACTCGGGGCCAAGTTTCATATCACACCTGCTGCCCAGACCTGTGCCCAGCAGGACAGACCTTTCACCACAGCAAAGTCAGCGAAGCCACAATTTATGTCACTGCTGTTCCATGAACTATTCCCCTGCTTCTCTGCATCTTACACTCAAGTAGCCAATGGGGTGTGGGTGTGAACAATAGGGTTGTGAACTTTTCCACACCCCTGTCCTTGTATGGGGAAGGCCAGAAGAGGAATTAATCCAGAATGCTTCAGAAATTTACAGAAGGAATATGCTGCACTGAGTGGTTATAAATGTTGCTGTGTCAAAGGATGTATATGGAAGAATGATAAGTGCCAGATATGCACCAGAGGAGAGAACAGTAAAATGAGCTTGACATCGGTTATGAGGCAGTAACCAGAGCAGAGCAGGGATAGACAAGTGCCAGGGTACAGATGCACCATCGGCAGCCGGGGGAGGGGTGGGGGGGGTGGTAAGCTCAGCCTCTTTCTGCCCTTAGTGGAGACTCTGGATAAATCACGCAGGGTCTCTGATCCTCAGTTGCCTTATAAAGGTCACCTCAGGCATCATTTTAAGGCAAAAAAAAAAAAAAAACAATCTGGGATTTTTATATACGTTGAACTCAAGGATCCCCAACAAAGTTCATGGAGGATTAATTTATTCTTAAAAGAAGAAGGAGGAGGAGATGAAAAGGCAGGGGGAGTGGGAGGGGAGAGGGAGGAGAGGAGGAAAAGGAGGAATCTGAAGCAAATATGGCCAGATGTTAAGATGAGTTAAAATCTGATGCTGTCATTATGTATTATAGTGCTCTCTATACCTTTGTCATCCAGCACTGTAGTCGCTAGACTCAAGTAGCAGTTAAAATTAAATCAAAATTTAAATTTCATTGCAGTGGCCCAGTAGTCACAAGTTAAGTTCTCAGTAGCCACATGTGGTGGCTACCAACCTGTACAAGGTAGATATTGAACTTTTCCATCATCACAGAAAGTTCCATGGGACAGACTTGGTCTATACTTTATGCATAGATAGTTTTATGTTTTAGACAGTCAAAAAAAAACAAGAAGAAGAACTGAAGTTTGCAGTACATTTTATGATGAGCAAAAGAAATAAAAGGAATGTAGGTGAAAGGACATTCTATAATTTCAAAATCTGTTATCTCTCTATTTTCTAATTAGACAATCAGATCTTTACTCTCCCTAGAACTTTCCCAAAACTGGGGGAATAAACTTCAATCTCTGCTAGACATCATTTCACTTACTTTAGAATTAATTTTAATATTTGGTAGAGGACACACCATTGTTTTATTTTCATATGAATATAAAGGCTACTCTGTACTGCTGCTTTGTACACACTTATCAAGTTTTCACACCTCGGGCTTTGATGACCATGATCTTTTGTTGCAGGTCAATGAAAGGCTGGATCAGGCAGAGTCGGGGCTCCTGCTTCTGGCTCAGGCAGATGCCGTTGTGGTTCACAACCATCCAGTTCCGATCATACAACAGCCCCTGATTTCCTACAGGCCAACTGGTCTTCACCTAAAGGAAAAGGGAAAATGTATTGTAGGCCAAGGCTCTTCAAAAACCACTTTAACATTGTTACACAGCAACTGCACACACACAGGTGGACTTCATAAATCCAGCACATACCTTTGGAGGAAGAAAGGGAGAAAAAGAGGGAATAAAGCATAATGAAGAGGACAGTGCAGAGGGGACAGTGTGGGATCTAAACCTTCATTTACCTCCCAGATTCATTTTTCACCCTTTCCTGCTTCAACCTGTCTTTTAAATGGGTCATGTGTGTGCGAAGTCCAACATTCAGAGCACAAGAGTAGACATATCTTCCAGCTGCCTCCCCACTGGTCTCCATGATTCCTACTTTCTGTGTAGCCTACCACATCGGCAGCTGCCTTACAGACATGGCTATAATTCTTGCACAAATTATGGTCACACTATAAAGGTCACTGAGTTGATTCACTTTCAGTATGTTTAAATACGTCTCCTTTCTATTTCTGCAAACATACAAACATACCCAATGCCTAGATCTTTCATTCCAACACCATTCTTCAATAAAAAGAACTAGGACCCCTTGGGAAAATGTCTGATTCCAGAGCTAAGTGAAGGAATATGCAAGATAAGCCGGGAGCACCTCATAGTGCTGTAAGAGTAAGGAAGTACTCAAATGACCAAATGATGAGCATGTGTCAGAGGGATGCAGGAATCAGCTGAAAGTGGCCAAAATAGCAGCAATTTGAGCAAAATTATTAATAATGTAGTACTGGACAATAAGCCATAAAAATAAAAACTAAATATCCATGAGACCAAACTAACATAAATACACACACACACACACACACACACACACACACACACATATATATATATACACACACACATACATACATACATACGTGCATATATTCATATAGAAAGGGGGAAAAATCAAATATTCTCTATAGAAGAATTCCAAGTAGTTGATATAGAGGTGGAGCATAACCATACTCTTTGGTGTGGACTACATGTAGCGACTTGCTTCCCCAAAATACAATATGGAAAAGGGGTGGGTAAAAGGCTTTACAGTGAAGAAAACTGGCAAACACTATCTCACTCAGGTGATCTGGGTTAACATTGATGGTGATAAGTCATATTAATAGGATGTAACCTGACGTGAGGTAACAAGAATAACACCTTAGCTCTATGGGCCTCCTCCTAAGAATCCCACCAGTCTAATCCTGAGAAAGACATCAGGCAAACCCAAATTGAGGAACATTCTAAAAAAATACTAGCCCAATAAATGTCAAGGTTATCAAAAACAAAGTCTGAGAAACAGGAACAGCCCGGAAGAGCATAAGGAGATGAGACAGTTAAGTGTACTGTGACATCCTGGATGGGATCTGGGAACAGAAAAAGGACTCCAGGCAAAAATGAATCAAATATCAATAGGATCTGACCAGGTCTTTGCAGGCGGTTGGTCCGCAGGGTAATCGCCAGCAACCCACAGCAGGGCGCATCTACAAAGGCCCCACAGATGAAAGCTCCTCTGGAGCCAGTTGTCTACTGGAGAAGGGTGAAGGTGAAGGGCCCAAATTTTGAAATAGTTAAGAGATCACCATTCTGAGTGCTCATTTCTACTACCCAAAGGAAGCTGAACATTTCAGTTGGAGGTAATGAAAGAGAAGCAGTGTTTAATCTAGGAGCGCTTTGGGGTGGGTCTCCCAGTGCGGGGGGCCTCAGGGAAAGCAGAGGCACTGGGGAAAGTGAAGCATAGGAGCTGCAGAGTGCAAGTAAAGGCACGGAACTCAAGCAGGAAGAAAGTAAAGATAAGCTCAGTTTAGGCAAGGTGCACCCTGTATCCAGTAAGCAGAAATGTGATAGGGCAGGGGGCAGTGGCTTTGGAAACTGAAAAGTCTGGGTTTAAATCCCACCTCAGCCATTAGTTTTGAACAATTTACTTAACTTTCAGAGTCTTGGCTTTGTCATATATAAAACGGACATTATTATCAGTTCTTATAGGATTGACTGAAATCTAAAATGAAATATGAAACAAAGCAACTAAAATATATCAAATGATCCATAGAGGCTAATCCCTTTATCTCCTCCCTCATTTTTCCTGTGTATCAAATAACTTCTTTCCATAGGTTATGGCTGCTTCTGTTGGTACAGCACAAGAGCTCAGCAATATAAGCCACAATAGGTAGTAAGCCCAGAAAATTCTGTAAGTCATAATAGCCGCAATAGGTAGGGTAAGCCCAGAAAGTACCTTTGAGTTATGGTAGGAAACGTGTTTTAAACAAGAAATCGCTTTAGAAGACAAATTATTACTGTAAGCAGTTCTCCATGGATCTCTTCTATTTCCACAAGTCTGTTTTAACAGCAGAGGCACCAACCGCCCTTTTGTTTCAGATGGTCTTATCAGGGATGTTTGTATAGCAAACAGCTGCATAACCTCTGGAGTGAAAGCAGGCTTGCTTACAGCGGTATTATAAAGATAACGTCTTGTGAGGAAAGGCTAGCAGGCTCATTGGAAGCCTGTTATAAGAATCAGGTTCCTGAGCTAGGGGTTCCTATTCTTGTGCACGGCATCCAATTGGGCCCCTCTGTACCTCCTCTTGGGACTTGAGGAGCAAAGGGAACCAACACAAACCTGAAACTCATGCTGCATGCTGTATTATGAATAACAAAGGCTATCATCTCTGACCCAGGAATCTTGTGGTTTTGGAGTCATCCATGAGATTATGACAGGCTTGTCTGTTAGCTTACAAGTACAAAAGCTAACTTGATTTTACAGAGACAAAAATCTCAGACTCCTTATAGTCCTTGATACTTTTTCATTACATGACTATAGTTTTCTATCATTTCATATGTCACCTAAAAATTTACCTCCTTCCTCCTTCCTTTCCCTCTTTGTCTCGGCCAAGCTTTCAGGTATGTATGTGTGTGGAGGGAGAGAGAAACTGGAAAAGTATAGACTGAGCTTTCAGCTGGGGCAGGTGAGATTCTGGTTACATAAGGGAGTTGAGAAAAGAAGGATTCACTGAGGATAAGTCAGTTTCTCACAGGAGTTACAAGCATCAGACTTCCACAGGCACCTGCCTACTCCCCAAACTCACAAGTACCCAGAACTTGCATGTGCAACAGTGACCTCCCACTTCCTCCTATGACCTGCTCTTTCCCAGCCTTCCCTATTTCATCACAGTAACAGTGCTCACCACTCAGAAACAGGGACTTCTCAGAGGTCCCCATTAGCAGAGCCACGTTCAAAAGTCATCCCAAGGAAGGCAAAAGGAAAATGGCTCTTCATGTCACAATACTATCACTTCTCGCTCTTTTGGCTAAGATCAAGTGTCTGTCACAATACTCTGAATAAGATTTTGAATTTCTTTCATATGGAACCACAAAACACCTTGCATAGCTAAAGCCCTCCTAACGAAAAAGAAAGAAAATGGAGGAATTTCACTCCCTGATTTCAAACTATATTACAAAGCCATAATAATTAAAACAGCATGGTACTGGAACAAAAACAGACAGAAAGACCAATGGAACTGAATAGAATACCCAGAATTAAAGCCACATATCTATGAACAACTAATCTTTGACAAAGGAGCAAAGAAAATGCAGTGGAACAAGG